>BMAO01019035.1:0-18437 GCA_019973975.1 Trichonephila clavata
TATTTATAATTTTAGTCTTTTAGAGAATGTTGTTGGTGAATTCTTGTTTTAGATCATAACATTCTAATTATATTAATTAGCATGGATATTTTATTTGAAATAAAAATTGTTTTCATTTCCATTACACAATTGATTATGGTGAACTAAATATTAAATTGCCAATTTGACTCTTCACTTGTGGAGACTGCACCTGGACTTTTAGAAATGGAATGCGAAATGATTACAACCTTGTCTGAAGAATTGCTTTAAGAGTAAAATACAAAATATTGATGACAATTCATTCCACAGATTTTTAAGTATTTCAACATTATGTATGAACAGACCCTATGCAAAAATTGGCCCCACTTGTGAAACTTCAAATTAGTACATAGCAAACTGTCTTCCATGGTTCCCCTTGTCGAAAACAAATTATAAATGTGTGTGCAAAATGGCTTTATATTACTGATATAACAAGAACGAGTATTTGAATTTTCAACAGATTCTATGTTAAAATACAGATATGAATGACAAGATTTTTACTTAAAAATTTGCACTGAAAATCTCTCTTGAATCGAAATTTTAGTCAGAACAGCTCCTGAATTATAGGTTCGAGCAGAATACACAAGATTTCTCCCACAGCTATGAACATTTTAATGCCGTTTCGAACACTGTGGATAATTTCAATAGACCTAAACTTTGACAGTTTTTGTAGACAAATGTCCAGTTACTAATTATATTATATATTAATATTACAAATGAGTAAATTAACATTCAAAGATTTAATATATATAGGTACAAATTTTTTCCTCTTTATTTCTCTTTACATAAAGAATATAAAAAATGATACATTCACCTAAAAGAGAGAACACACACTTTGCAACTCTATGGGTACAGCTCTAAATCTCGCAAAGCCAGGCATAAACCGACTGCAGCCTTTCGACTGAATGAGTCATGACTGTGTGGTGGTGGGCCTAGGCATAGACAGTGGTCATCACATAATTGTGCAGTCTTGCCAGTTAGCATTAAAATTCCTAGTTTTTCAGAGAATATGCACAGGATAACATTTGACTCTTCAAGCTATTTGGATCTTACTGAGGCCCAAGCCTTAAGATGTCCCTGTGTGGGAAAGTTTCAGTTCTTCAATCAAGCATTTCATTTTTATGACAAATAATTTTTCTAGCCAACAGTATTTGCATCGGTTATGTCTACCTTACCTTTCTGTTGTGAAGAATTATCCCTCGGCCTTTCTAACATTTTTAAAAATATAAAAAAGAATCTGGAGTACAAGTTCACATAGCACTTTTAGATACTCATCGGTTACTTCTCATCGAGTTTTTGAAAGAAAAGTTACGCACATTTATTCAGGTCACATCTTAAAAGTTAAAAAAATCCTTTAAGAGAAGTTATTTATTTTACTTGGGAAGTTTCATTATTTTTTAAAAACTTCTCGGGGGGGGGGGGATCAAGAATACATGAAGAGTGTATAATTCATATCTACGATTTTCATCTCATCAAGGGAATTTCATGTTATACTCTAGTATTTCATAACGAAACAGCATGATTATGCATTATAAGTTTCTCAAATTTCAGCCCTTTCATGATCATTACGTTTCTCAAGAATAAATATTGGTATGCAACTGTTTATTTTTGTGACGTTAAAAAAAGGAAATTAGAATGTGTTGGTAATTTTGTTAGTAAGTCTTTGTTAAGATATCCTTTATCATTGCACTGATTATATTCAATGCGAATATTGAGCAAGGACAAACTCCAGTAAGAATTAGAACACAATCTGCATGTTTCAGTGGTGCCAATTGCTTTGACATTCCCCCCCCCGCCCTGAATATTTCCCAGTCCTGTAATTGTGTCCGCATACATTCTATTATGAAACTCTGTATAAAAATACAGATAAGTTACAATTACTTAATTAAAAAAAGATTTTTTTTCCTTTGTCTTGAAAGGAAATAAATATTTTTAAGGTTACACATTAAGTGTAAAAATAGTTTTAACATTCGGATTCTATTCATTCTGAAAGTGAAAAGAATCGGTACGATTGACCATGCTTTTACAATTTAAAAAAAAATTAATAACTTCTGAAGTTTTTCAAATTTTATACAATGCTCAAATTTAAAAAATGTTTACTTATTTCAAATTGAACTATGTTTCTTTGATTATTGCAAGCAAAAGTTAGAATGGATTTGAAAATCTGTTCTCTCTTGTTGATTTTTAATAATTATTTTTATAGATAAACATGGAAAAGCATGTGAAAAGTTTTAAAAAATTAAATTTAGCATTTTCTAAAAAAATAACTACATATCTGGGACCTAAATCCATACTAACTTTTATGGAACATACATTTGAGAGTACATACAAAAAATTTCAAGGCTCTATCTTGAATAGAAAAAAGCTTAGAGATTGGAAAACACTTATATTTTCAACATTACAAGTCTGGAAAAAACATTTAAAGTTTGTAAAGGCATACAGCAAAAACTTAAATTAGATGCATTATATGTTATTTTCCAATGTGTGTTCTACATTAAGACACTGGTTTAATTAAATATGACTGAGTTTTTTTTTTAATTCCAAATACATTTATAGCAACTGGTTATTTGGCTTAATCTTAACCTAACATTTCCACAAAAGTTTTGAAACACAAAGCATTTATGTACAAAATAATAATAATTCTCACTTGAGCTGAAAATTGCTAGGTTTGTACATAACATTTAATTTATTTTCAGTTTTAAATTGGGACAGTTTAGCAAGTTTGAGTTCTTGTGTCGCTACTTTAAAATACCTATAATATAGTACATACTACGATATGTTTACTGTAACAAAGTTAGGTACATCAAGGAAATATTCAGTTTTTTTCTGAAATACTTTAATACTTGGATCAACTGAGTTATCTTTCAGTAGTATTCCATCTCTTCGATGTACTGTTTTCATAGCAACCTGAAAACCCTTTTCGGCCATAGCATTTTCTCAACAGGAAAAAAATGAATGACTAAGCAAAAATTGACCTTGAAATCAAACTTAATTAACTAGGATAACTCAAATCAATCAGAAATTATTAACCATTTCACACTGAAAGAGTTGTGCTGAAAAATATTTCGAATGAATTCAAGTGGAAAATGCTTTATATAAAATAAAACCAGCCTACCAAAAAAAAATTTTTTTAGTACTTTTTGAAATTTATAGGATATTCTGTAGCCTTAATACCCTGCATATTTAAAATATAGCACTGTGATCATAACTTCAGAAAAAATTCTGTCTCAAGAATGGTTCTCAGAAATAAGGATTTCTTTGAAAATTTTTAAAACTTAAAAACCAAAAAACTCTGACTATTTTGTTAATCAACTTCTCTATTTATAAAGGATAAAATAATTAATGATTATAAACTTTAAATTCATCATTTTAAAAAAATATATATAAAATAATTTTTTTATAAAAAAGTTCTAATGAACTCGATAAAATGTTTACAGCAAATACCTCATCTGACACAAAAAAGTAGTTGTATTCTCAACAAAAAACAATTTCTCCAACATGAAAAGTAAAACATTTGGGGAAAGTGTAGATTGGCCACTGTTGGCGCGATTCTCAAAATCGCCAACTTAACGGGCCCTCGCGTGTTGTTCTTCGGAGTAGCAACCCCTCCAGAAGACGGACGTAATGCGAAGAAGTGAAATAATCACAAAAAAGCATTTGAACAACTTTTGAATTTGAAAACCGTTTGTGAAAAATTCAAAAAATTAATTCAGCAAATTAAAACTTAAAAATTACACTACACGATTATTCAAAACCAACATTTGCTGCCTTTTTAACCTTTATTTTCTCTTAATTTCATGCTTTTCAGACAACTAGGAGATGCATATGACGATCCAATTAAACCCTCTTTCATGCACGATTCTAACACGCATAGCAAAAAAACCTGTCAACTATACCAATATCATTGTGAGTGTGTGTGGAAAATTACGTGAAGAAAATGAAATGGATACATTGAAAAAGCATCCACGCCAGGAGATCGAAGCTAAAAAGCAAATATTCCAGAAAAAAGTAGACGCAAAATGAAACGACAATGGAAATGTGCTCGTGAAATATTCGAATTCAAATCGTTTGAAATGACCTTCACAAACATACACCAATTAAAAATTAATTTTAGTATCCTTTAACAATAACAACAAAATTATCAAGTAATTATAACAAATACAAAAAAATTCTAAAAAATAATTAAAAACAAATATGCTGCAGCAACAGTACTTAAAAAGTACTCCCAGATATCGTCCCGGTTACCACTGTTGGCGCGCTTAGTAATCTTGCAAAATCGGAAAAAATAAATCGCGCCAACCAGTGACCGATTCTGCAGTTTTGTCAAAATATGTCACCCTTCATTAGACAATAATTCTATTACGAGATTCGAATGGTTTTCATTTTAAAAATTTCAGCACTTTTGGGCAGTCCTTTTGGTGATTTTCTTACACAGCTCTATGTAGCATGCACTAATTCGTGCTTACGTGTGCAAAATATCGGGTCACGCCCCAGCAGGGCAAGTGTATTTAGAGTCGAACATTAATAATGCATTCTAGAAGGATAGTCCTAAATTTTTTTCGTTCACAACATGCTGAAGAATTCAAACCGAGTAAAATACTAACTTAGTCCACTCCTTGGCGAAGAATTTCAGAAGGGCGCCAAAGCGGACCCGTTGCAACGGAAAACGGATCGCTTAAAAAATTGCATTTAAACTAAAGAGTAATAGATACTATAAAAGAGAAGTGGGAGTTCTTAGAAATAAATTCGTAATTATTATAATTGTCAAAGTTTCGTAGAATCCTTAGAAAATTATCCGCGCATTCCGAATCTTAGAAAACGGTCACGTACCTCTTTCACAATGCTTCCAGCTGGAGAGTAATTCACTGTTACAACTCCAAAGAATCTTTCCCGAACATCCATTCTGATTCCACTTTCTGGACATAATCCATTGCAAAAATCTCGACCGAAAATTTCCGTTTCAATAAGTAACCGTTGCTCTCCGATCTCCCCTGCAGACATAAGACATGGTTAAAATACGTTCCGAACCCTATGCAACAATTTTAAGTAAAGAAAACGATTAACAAGAAAAGATTATACGAATCCAAGTAACGAATTAAGTCAACAGTGGAAAATCCAGCCCTCCAAGAAAGGTGACTAACGGTGGACTCCGAAATGTTCTTCATCGGATTGAAAAGGCAACCCAATAACCTCTCCCCGGAAAAGGAAGACTGGATCCCCCACGGCCACCAAATCAAACGGTCTTTACAGTTATCTTCGATTTCACCATACGTTTTATAATATAATGCCAAAGTTAATCGAAAGCAAAAAATACAATAGAATTGGAGAATCTCAATGCTGGAACACTCAAATACATTGTCGGTCATTTTTAAATTGGAAATCGTACCTCACTCACATAAATAAATACTTATCTAGATGACTCTTATAACTACATTACTGAAATGAATCAAATATAACAATTTCTTATGAATTTATTCTTAAAATTTCTCATCTTAATTTCTTATTTTCAAAAAATTATACACTCAGAAGTCACGTACCTCTTCAAAATGCTCGGTTCGGTTCCGATTCATCAGGTATGTGAAAATCCATAATTGCAACACTTCCCACCTGCATCTCCACCCAGGAACGGTTGGGGTAATTTCTAAAAAATAATTTACTGTGTAGCAAATATTCAAAAAAATGCACTCAAAACACTTTAAATGAATAAAATGTATTCATGCAACAGGAGATTAAAAAAAAAATTTTTTTTAACTCATCTCGCGTACAAAACGAAAAATTTCATAAGAAATAATTAAATTAAATGTACCTGAAAGGGAGATGCTTCTTCTCCGAAGCGTTATTGGTATTTCGAAAAACACTTACGTTTCTAAGTTTGGTTGCGGAACTATCCTTGCTAGTATAAAACAACTTGAAGACAGTTCAAAATTCTTACCAAAATTTATTACAGATGTCAAAAGAACCACTTCGGAAGAATTTACTTACCTTTGGCTTAGAACCGAGATAAGTGAGAACGCCACAGCATTCCGTCCTTCCGAAGACTTCGCCATCACTGACTTTGAATAACGGAGTGCGCATATTAAGATTACGACTTACTGCGCAGCTTGAAACAAATTGTTTCAAAGAGTCGCGCATCGTGTCAGCAAAAATTCAGATTTGTACTGAAAAACTGCAGTCGTTTCGCGGTCAAACTAATTGTGGGAGGGCAAAGATAAAATATTCGAATTCACTCTCTTCCAATGGGAAAAGAACAGGCGGCCAATAGTGAATCCAGTTATGGTAGCGCTTGGAAGTCCATATCTCCTTAACCCTTACTGCTATAGTTTCCTTTCCGATTGGTCGATCTCTGAGGACACGTAAAGTCTTTATAAAGGTGCCTTTTTGAGGGTACTCTCAGTCAGAGTGACAATTTTGAAAAACCCAGATGCTGCAGCCAGTTGAAAGACGATCTTGGTTGTCATGGAGATGTGACGTCATTTCACTCTCCTTTGAAAACGAAACAGAAACTTACTCAACAACCGGGAGAGTGGTTTCCCACTCACCCCTCCACAAGGGTCGCTGCGCTGAGGACTGCCTTCAACAAAGCATTCTTTTTCAACTCATTCTGATTGAGTGGATAATAGAGCTTTCTCTAAGGTTCCACGTAAACATATAGCCATTACTGCGTGGTACCGAGTAAAAATTTCGTTCGTGCGCCTTGCGTCTAAAAGCCCAATCAGCCGCAATTTGCTTCACGGTTATGCCTGGCAAACCGTGAGGGATACAGAAATCACGACACATTGGAATTTGATATTTTTTGATACCTTTAATTATTTAATTGTATGTTTTCTCTCACAAATTTCAAGTAATTCATTTGTGGATTATACATTTTAATGAGATAAATCATGTCTCCTAAGTGAAATGTAAACAATGCAGCAAATCTGTCGATGATTTCAATCGATTGAAATTCTATAAAGAAATTCTTCTGCCAAATATTATTATAATTTTTTAATTTAAAAAATATCTTACTTATCAAAACAATATTTTGATATTTTTAAAACTTTTTTAAGTGATCGACAAATTATTATTTTGGTTAATGAACAATCTGCGCAACAACATAACAGAAATAGTGTGTTTTTAAACTTTTAAGAATTCTTCCTTTTAGAATTCTAATAATAAAAGAAAAAAACTTTCGGAAAGTTTAAAATAACTTTGTCATGTTTAAGTATCAAAAAGGAAAAAAAAAAAAAGACACCTTTTCATTGAATTCAAAAACTAAATTCATTCAAAATTGTTATATTATTACAGAACACAGACCCAAGGATTTACCTTATTACACAACCTAAAATTTATTTCTTCATAAAATTAATTAACCACGGAACGTTAGAAACTATTTCTTTTTATGCGAAAATTATGTCAACAAAAGGGTCAACCTCGCGTGAAACAGCAAATGGAAAAAATTTCTTGCTTATCGTGCTTCAATTAAATTGGAAAAACACACACACACTCTTCCAGCAAAATAAAACACGATAAATCTTTGTTTTATTTAACATATACTGAAGCATGGGGCATTCTTTTTAAAAAAAAAAAAAAAAAAGTGTAGCATTTAGATATAATTGGAAGACGGTACGTGTGGTACTGGGTCTCATTAAATGAGCAATAAAAACAATCAGTTAAATGGGAACATAAAAAAAAATCCAGAATTGTTCTTTTATTTCGTTTAAAAACGTGTGTAATATGTAAATAGACAAGAAAATCAAAAAATTTCTAGAACAGCAATGCAAATAATTAAGATTTTAATTTGCAGAAATAAAAAAATCTGTTTTATTTTGATCATGAATGAAACTAATTTTTTTATTATTTTTTTTCTGGAAGGAAATAGCACGTTTCGAAACATTACGCATATTTGAATGTTTGTACTACTTCATCAATCGAGTAATTTATTGAAAGACATTTGATTCCAGTACAAAAAATAAGGAAATTAATTATAGAGGGGGGAGGGGGGGTTGTCAAAGGGAAATTACATGTTTGATTCGTGCTGCCATCTAGTAATGGTTTCCGATAACAAAATATCAACGCTAGAAAAATGATTTTTTTAAAAAAAACCCTATTTAATTGAGTAAATTATGATTCTGTCTTCGTTTTTAGATATATTCTCGATATTCAATGTTTAGTTTATGTGAAAGAGTACAAGAAACTATGTAAATTTGAATAAGGTGTCGAGAAAATTTTATGTCGTGCTTGGCATATTTACAAATTCTCGCGGAAAAGAGGTTGCATCTTAAATATAACCTTTAAACCAGAAAGATGCTTTTTTTTTATAAAAAAAAAGAAAGAATTGAGGTGTTATTTTGTTTTATTTTACGGAACGAATATAAAAATTGAAAGTGGTATATTTTGTAAATCGAGCATGCTCAACAATTCTACATATATTGTGGCTCTATCTCTACAACTATTTTGAAAGTAAATGTCTTTTCAAACGGTTTGAATTAAAAAAGAGCATTGGTGTAAGTCAATGATCTTCAAACTTTTCCAATTCACTTCCCGAGAACTCTAACAAGCTTTAGAAAGTCTTAATGTTTAAGGAACATCATCATTTCTTATTAACAAAATAATAATTCGAAATTTTTAAAGGACTGTCAAATTTTTATGTTGGTAAATAAACAATATGCGTGATAGCACAATAGAAATATTGTGTCTAGAGAATAAAAAAATTCTTGCTTTCCAGAAATCTAATTATCTCGTTTCAAGGATGCAACTATTTCGTTGAATACAAAATAAAAATTTCGTAATCAAAATTGTTTTTTTTTTTTTTATGATATTCAAAAATTCTCTTTTAACAAAAGAATTTCACCGGATTTTACAAGAAGTTTAAGTTAAATTTTTTAGCCCAGCAAAATTCATGTTCATTTGTACTCGTAGTTTTCACTATAATGAAATCAATATAGAATATATAATTTTTCACTACAGAAAAAAATGAATATTTTTATTAAACTTATGGAAACTTAAGAAATTATATAAAATTATTCTCTCACTCGGGGATCTCAATAACTGAATTTTATTTCATGCGTATAATTATAATTGTTATTTCAAATTCATATTAGTTTCCTGATTTTCTTACACGCACACACACAAAAGGCAAGGAAATCCCCCCCCCCCTTTTTTCTGAAAGAAGCATTTTGTCAGTTTTATTTTTACAGAATTTAAGTATCGTGTTATTTCTGTGCCTTTTATATCGTTGATGGAAGAAAAAAAAACACGTATAAGAGTAAAATGATCAATTTCTAATGAATTTTTTTAAGGATTTTTCTCTCACAGTAATGAAACTCCCTTTGCTCTTCTAGATATAACTATATCAAAAGGAAATCATCTTTCTTCCTTTTTGCGGTTTCGATTTCGCATTAAGCAATTGAATAGGTATTACAATGAATAGTTCGTTGTTACATTTTTTTAAAATCTTAACTACCATGTTGTTTTTTAACACTTGTGATCAACCCAAAATTTGGCCGATTGCATAAAATAAAAAAATACTTGTTATGTGAAGGACCTTGTTCGTGCTGCCATCTAGTATACTTATACGGATTAAATTTATCCAGTTCAAATATTCAAGAATAAATGTTAAGACAGATGCAATTCTATCAATAATAACACAGATATAATAATAAGCACAATCTCCTGCCATATTCTAATGAACTTCTGCACATAAAAAATAATTTAAACTATATATGATTTTTTTATTCAAAAATTAAACAGATATTTAAAAATTATTTTCGTATGTTGTGATTTAAGTTGATCTGTTTTAATTATAGATTTCACAATTTATCTGTTCTTCCAGTAATTTAAACTGATAATTATAGTGAAAAAATATAGATTCATTATTCAATAATTTTTTTTCCCTTCTGAACCAGAAGAATGTTTTCTGAGAAACGAAATCAAAGTTATTTTAATAATTAATTGCAACAGGTAAATGCAGTTGTTATGCTCTCTAATCAACTTGTTTATTTCTTTGTCGCATAACGAAAGTTTAATGCTGCTGAAACCACCCTTCAGTATTTTGTACAATGTGCGTCAGTGATGGACTGGCTGTTCCTTCGTCGTCTTCGTGATAAGGCAGCAAAATGTTGAGTGCAGTGTGGATGACAACAGGACATTAAGCATTTTTTTTAAAGGAAGCAGCCAGTTTTTGTATAGTCGGCTACTTAATTTTGAACATAGACAGCCTTATGCTTTCATGCAGTATTTTTTTTAAGTGTGTCTTCCCAAATGAATTTACTGCATGCTATATATTCATTAGTTTTCATTTTCATGTTGTAAATGCTGTTTGCCTTCATAAATGTTAAGGATATTTGGGCAGTTTCCTTTCTGTTGTATTTTCAAGCAAACAATGCGTACAAGTGCAGTACAATATTTTCTGAGGAAACACTAGTTTTATACTTTTTTAATCTCATTTTCCCCTGGTTCTCACAAACTCTGTCGCACTCCGGTCCACATTCGGCTAAGTTTTCGGGTCTCTACTATGTGCTGTGAACTATATTTTTAAATGATTCCTAAGTAATATTACCTTTCATAATTATGAATACCCTTACCACTATGTACTTATTGATTCATATTTTGAAAACAATTAGGTCTTATAATTAGATAGTGCTAAGCTACTGTGACGTTAGAAATAAGTAAACAATAAAGCCATGCGTTTACCTAAATGTTTCAAAAACTTTTAACTTATACTGCGTTATTTCTGACGAAGTTTGTTCTTGCTACAACAGATGGCGCCGGTTGATTTTTCTAAGGATTTTTTTCTAGGCTTCAGATATTTTTCATTACACTTGATGTAAAAACAGTTTCTTTTTAGATATTAATTCATGAATTAAATTTAATTAACCAAAATAAAAAAAAATTTGGTTGACCAAAGAAGAAATTGACTTATTATCTTATATACTATATATATTTCGTAACATTTTTTTAAAGCGTTTCATATGTTTTACTATCCAATGAATCCCTTTCATATACTTTTGGATGGTTCCAAAGATTTAATTAACTCGGATAAACGAAGGATTTGCTCAAACGAATAGTGGTTAGATAAAAAAAAAATGTAATAAAAGACTCCCCGAGAAACACACACGTACGAAAATCATTAGAAATAGTTTGTTTTGAGGAGGTTCGGACAAACAGCAGTTTCAGAGTTGCAACACAATACTGACTAATTTAAATACTTTGGTTGGAGTTGAGGAAATTAAAATTTGTGCAATTTCCAAATTTTTTTTTATCATTTCGTGTATTTTCTTTTGACACACAATGGATACGACTAACACACAAAACTTGAATGACCAACGCAAACAACTTTACAAGACGTTAAAATATTCCATGTTTCAACCAAAATGGTAAATTTTAAGGTATTTAAATTGAATGACATCCATTAAAAAAAGGAATATTTTATTTCAAAAAATTAATGGCTGTAATGCTGAAAATTTCTATTCGCTCCTTTACTTTGTAATGGAAATTCGTCCAGAACTGGAGCCTAACACTTGATAAAAATTTTCTTTATTTACTTTCACTCACTCGCTCATACAGAGTTTAATTCATCTTAATACGCGAAAAAGGAATTTAACTGTTCAACATACATTTTGTAACATTCAATGAATTGAAAAGGTATTTCAGCTTGACTTTTTGAAATTTGAATTGCTATTGAATTTATATTTTGAAACTTTTTACAAAACTTCTATAGAATCTTCCATTTCACATTCCTTATTCACGACCACATTTCCATCACCTATCCCTCTCTAGCTTTTCAATCTGAAATGTAAGTAAAAACTAGTTTATTATCGAATACTGTGGCTATTATATCACTATCGAAATGTGGTTATCTCTGAAAAATTATTGAATACATGAATTATTGTTTAATATGTGAATAACTGTATTACTTAGTTTCCGTTTCTAGATACACCCCTTTGTTACATTTTGATTCTACCAATAACAAATATTCAGAAAAAAGAACGTAAGTATAAATCGTGGAAGAACAAACAAATGCGAAAAAAGGAGGATTAATGATCCGTAACTCTCGAAAACAATTCTTTTTTTCGAAGTAAAAATTAATCTTATCCTTGGAACTACGAAAGAATCGAAGAGAAAACGCCTACAGAGTCGAGAGAGTCTCCCATCAAAAACCTTCCAAACAAAACAAATACAACTGTTAGAAGTAAAAAAAAGATGAATGACTCAACAAATTTTTTGAAGCTGTATGTTTCTTCGAAAAAGATTTATAGAGGAATAACTGTCACTTCCACACAAAGCGAGAGTTGAACTACGCACAAAATCTCCACTCTAGATAAGTTTTCATAAGACTTGTTAACTTACTCTTGGATGGATGATTTGTCAAATCACAAATAAGAGATACCAAATTTCTTTTGTAGAATTTTGTCTTAAAATCATTTGTATTAAAATATAGGTTTTTATTTGTTTTCAGCTAATTTTTTGGGTATATTTGTTTATTTTGTATAATTTTTTTAGATATTATTTTTAAAAAATAACTGTTTTTTCAATTCCATGACTTTCAAGACAAAAAAGCAGAAGTATTTTTTTATTGATAGTATATTACTTTATCTTCCCTGCTGTAAGTTTGATTTTTAAATCTTTATTGACTGCTTATGACACTAAGCTGTTCATATTTCTTAACTAACAATGCGCTAATGATTTTCTTATGAAATAAAACGTTTCGATAGAAATTATATAAAGAATATTTCCAAAAAAATTGCACAACAAGAAAATGATTTTATTTTCCACAAAAAATACATTTAATTAAAATACATGGGAAGTATATTATTGAAAAAAAAAACCTAGAAAAGGAAAAAAATTAAGTCTACATTTTGAAGTCACTCAAATCAAATGAAGAGTCTTCTCCTTTAGGCAAATAAAAATTGAAATGAGAAATTTTTGTATGATATTTGCGTTTTCCACGAATGAACGGATTTTCAATTCCCTTAGGACAACATTCAGCAAAATTGAGACACTCCGAATTAGATTTCTTATACTTGTTTTATGGTAGAAATATTTCCCTCTTAATAATTCAAAATTTCTTAGCTTCATTTCGGAAAGAATTACACTTGAACTCATTATTCGTGGCATTGGTTTTTTTCTTGATTGGTAACCTACCAGAATCCATTTTGAATTCTTTTAGTAGAATGACGGAGCGAAAAAGAAGAAAAATTCGGAAAAATCAATTAATATTTTACATTATACATAAGATTTAGCATTATATATAGAATCATATACTAGGGCGGGGAAGGTTTATAATTTGATCCCTATTATACGCAACATTTTACAAGTAAAACAGGTGGGTGTATTGCCATCAAGTTGAATTGTGTTCAAAACTAAGAAAAGTTTTAGATTTTGTCGATTATCTCTAGAACTAGAGGACAGATCCTAATGAAATTTGGTATGCATATAGGGCAGATATAATGCAAAAAAATAACCATTTAATGGCTAATATACACACGCATAGGAAAGTACGGCGAGAATATGAGAAAAGAACCAATGATCCTCCACCTCCCCTCCAATGTCCTAGAAATCGACTATTACGATAAAAAGACTTGATCGTCTGGGCACGTTGGATGGCCGCACTCCCCTCCATGCCTTTGAAAGAGGCACTGTTACTGATTTGAGGTTTAGGTACGCGGTCTTGCAGCCCTATGTTCGCCTTTTCACGGGTGCATGGGGGTTCCTGATTTTATTTTAATGGATGACAACGTGAAGCACATAGAGCTCATCTGGTCGATGATTTTCTGGAAAGGGAGAATATTTGCCGAATAGGTTGGCCAGTTAGATCTCCAGACCTCATCCATATAGAGCATACCCAGGAAGATCTGGGGAGGGCAATTACAACTCGAAAACTCCCCCCAAGAACCATTTAATGCCTAAAAAACGAGTTGCTGAACGAGGGGGATCAATTGCTGCAGGAACTCATCAATTCACTTATTTCCGTTATAAAATCACGGTGTGAGGCTTGTTTATCTGAATGAGGTGACAATACCCCCTATTTACCAATTTTTTTGTTATATTCTGCAGCCGCTGTTTTATACCTTTCGACTTTGATGAGGGTTACGCACGGTCGTGCGTATGTATTTCAACTGTTTGTAATGCTCTCTAATCCCCCTTGTCTACTCTCGGACCCGGCTAGATGTATGGGAAGAAATGAATAATCAGTCGACATGATTCATTCAAATAATTTTATTGGCACAAAATGTCAAGCACGCACAATAATAATTCAATTAAGAATGTTGATCAGTATGAATAGCGCGAAGGTGAGACTCGTTAGCCTGGGGATAATACTACGGACCCTCAACTGATTCCACATTAACCTATACAAGCTCAATTTCAACTCCGCCGCGCTTAATTAGTTATTCTTTAACTTCTATTTAAATAAGGCTTACGATACCTGTACTCTTTTGAAGTCCTACTATTGAGGCCTTGAGCAGTAATCTTTAACTGGATTCGATCACATCCGAGTGATCCCCTCTTGGAATTCTTCAACTGATACTTTTATAAATTTGATTTACACTTAATAAATTCATGATCTTCCACTCATCAACTAACTCGCGAATGCAGAATTTATATAACATACTTAATTTGCATAATCACGTTTTCTTACCTTCGGTGAAAGTTGATTGGTAAAATTGTTACCCCAGTAGAGTCCCCAAGGAATTAGTAATAGACGCGTATAGATCCGTCACATGTGGAATGATTATTATAATTTTTTTTGCATTATATTAGCGCTATATACGTGCCAAATTTCATTACAATCCATCCTGTAGTTCTAGAGACATTCGGTAAAATCTAAAGATTCTCTTAATTTTGAGCACCAGTGTATATAATTATGGGGAGTTGTATGTGGTAACCGAGTGGTCAAAGCTGCGAACTAATGCCAGACATTATTTTTGGTGAACTGTGGACTTGAGTGCTAATACCACTCAGGCTCGTGAAGATTACCTGATGCGCGTTGAATTTGCCGAGGCTCTAAGTTCTCCAGCTGGTTCGTCGCCAATAATGTTGCCAATTGCTTCTTTGACATTAATAAACAAGTCACCAATCAAACCAGTTGATAATAACATTTGTAGAGAGAAATGGTACAGTACTGTGCAAATTAATTGATACAAAGATATTTCTTAAGAAAATTGTTCCTTTCTCGGGGATTTTTTGCCTCAATCTAGTTTCAACTGCATTTTCTTACAACGTACGACTGCCCTTGACTAGTCTAGACCGGTTTGATCCCATGATCATGGCATGTCGAAAATGTTTTTATTTAAGTTGCTTTAAGAAGTGGTTTTTTATGTGAATTGTCTCCTTTTGACGTGTGTTTAAAAATGGATGTCATTCCCAGAAAAAGGACTAGAATTTTTATCTATAGTCAGCTTACTTTTGTGACTGTGAGAGATATTTCTGCAGCTGTTGGAGTTGAAAAATTTAGTGTTTCTAGGATCATTAATCAGCAAAACAAATTTGGGACAGTGCCTCCGAAACGAAAGAGTAAATGCGAACGAAACGCAAGACAACCCCACGAACAGAAAAATTTCTTGTACGAAATAGTACGATGCATCCTAGCGAAACAAGTAGAGATCTTCAGAGATAATTATTAGCTACTGGTGGAGCGTGAATTCATCGACAGTTTAACGAAGGCTTATTGAGGCTAGGAGATTTGCATGAAAACCAATCGAGAAACAGTTATTAACACCTGAAATGACGAAAACGTTTGGATTGGGCAGGAAATATCAATCTTGAACTGCACTAAATTGGAAGAATGTTGTATTTAGCAACGAAACGCATTTTTTCTTGTCAGGGGTTTCGAACAGATTTGTCATGCGAAGTGGCGGAGAACCCATAAGGGAATACTTATTCAAAACAGTTAAGAACCATCAGAAAAAGACGTTTAGGGTTATTTAAATTCTGGAGGACCTGGAAGCTGAGAACCAGTTGAAGGGGGGATGTGATGGACTCTAAACAATACATTTCTATACTAGAAAAGTAAAATTGTGCCTATGATGCAAACGTTCGCTGGGGGAACTGGTATCTTTCCACAACATCTTGCTCCATGCCATACTTCTAAGCTAACAATGAATTTTTTTTTTCAATAACAGAAAATAACGCTTTTGGATCTGCCTGGTAATTCTCCCGATGTAAATTTCACCGAAAATTTGTGGAGCATTGTAAAGAGACGTGTGAGTAAAATGGACTGCACAACAAAGAAAACAATGATTGAGAATGCTATAAAGTTTGGTTTTGTGATAATAAAATCAAACATTTATGTTCTAATTTAGTGGAATCCATGCAAGCCATGTATAGGATCTCATTCAAGCTAGATGAGAACATATTTTGTATTAGGGTGCTATGCCAAGCATGTAAGTTAACCTATACTAATTAAACAACATTTGTGAAAAATTTTGTATTTGTCCCAATTTATTTGCACAGTACTGTATATATCTTGCGTTATGTAGAGTATGTTTTTTTTTCATTTCAAGACACTTTGGGGACCATACCGTGGCTCAAAATTAAGAATTCCAACCCCAATGGCCCTCGCGTTATTTCTTAAAGTGAAAAGTCAGTAAGCAATCAATAAATAATGCGGGGAGACCGAGAAATCCGGCTTTGTGTTCCTAATTCTTCTCTACAATTGCGCATTAAACGTTTAAGCAATGAAACGTGCAATTATGTGACTATTGAGTATGTACTCTTAATAACAAAATTAAAAATCACCACTGTTCCATAATACGTGTCGCTGTATTTCGTAGTTCATTATGTATAAATTGTGTCTTACAAGACAGTGGAAATCATTCTTTTCTCTGTAGTGTAATTTGTTTCAAATAAACGAATGAAACATATTATCTTTCACCATATTTTCATTGATAAATTGATATTGAAAATTACTAAAACACTCAGAGTTTTTGACATCAAAAGGTAATTTATCTGCACACACACACACAAATTATCTCTTTAGATTCACATATTCTTCATATTATATTAGTCTTTTTAAGAAGCGAGTCAGAAATCATGTATCTTTTCTATGTAAGTATTTTTTTAATTCAAAACTAGACAGATACTGTCTTGAGCAATTGAAAGATATATATAAGCAACGATACTTAAAAATGAATAATATTTTTTGAAAAAAAAAACTTATAAGCTGAGAAACTGATCGTATACTGAAATCTCACAATATCAATTTGTACACATTAATTACTTAATTACGCATATAACTATATTCAGAATTGTTTAATTGCCTACTAACATAGCTTTTTGGAGTTACACTGAGACAATTGATGGCGTACCTTGTAATTTTGAATCTGGTCGAGTGACGAGGATGAAACTTGAGTTTGTCATTCCACCTCCAAGCTTCCCACCATGCTAACGTGAGGATTTTCAGCTCAAAAAGCTTAATGGGCAGCAATCCTCAACACGGCGAGTCTGGATGGGGATTAGAACTAGATCACAGAAAGAAACGCGGCCCATAAGTTCACGCTGATCACCACTCGTCTTCTGCGGCTATGATCTGTTTTCAAGAGCTTAGAGCCTTTAGAATAGCTCCTTTGTTATTGTATACATTTTATGGTTTCCTATTCTCGCTTCATAGAACTAAACTGTTGGCTTGAGAAAGAAATAAAATAACCCCTTGCACATTCCAAGTTAGCACATATTACTCGAATTACTTTCCCCAACACCTTTCACTCAATTTGTATTCACTGAGATGAAAACACCTCGTATTTTTAAAGAAAAGGGAGGGATAAGAACGAGAATTGATTCACTAAATCCAAAGGATAGCGTTGTTTAAATCGATGGAACAAGTAATGTTCTTTTATTGAATTCGACGGAGAATATTTCTCGACTATATCAGTTTGTCAAGGTGAGTAGATCGAGAAAGGGTTCGATAATGTTGTTGGAATCAAAAACTAAAGAAAAGACAGAGTTGCTTCTCCCAGTCTCAAAACCATTTAAATTTCCTGAAAATTCTTAGACGTATTTAAGATACATTACTTATTATACGTTTCAACGTAAATATTAGACTTTATTTCTCTTCACCGTGGTTTACTTTTTAATACATGGCTTTTTATTTCTAAAATAGCTCTAATTAAGCCCATAAGACTCCTTTCAATGATTTACTAAAGTTTTAGTTTTAGCAATGTTTCACTTGGAGTCTGAGATATTTTTTTATCCCCTATTAAAATTGCAGCATATTAATAACTCCACAGAGAAAATAATGCGTGAAGGTGTATATAGTATTACCTCGACTTACGCTACCGAATTAAGCGAATCTGAAGTTATGAGATTTTCAAATCTTGTCGAATCGTCTTTTGTTTGAGAATCATCGAACAATCTTCGAAGGAAATTTCCAAAAAACTTTAAATGGAGTCTGGAAAAAACTGTCTTTTTTTCCCTTTCTTTTTTAAATCACTGAAACTTTGGTG
>BMAO01019036.1:0-17680 GCA_019973975.1 Trichonephila clavata
AATCCCACCCTGTCGACGATGAGACGGATGAAGCCGAGGACAACAACAACAACAACAACGAATTTAGCAAGGATCCATCAAATGCTGACGCGTTTTATGCTTTAGAGACAGCTATGGAGTGGTACGAACAATAACCAGAGTGCTGTCCTACTCAACTACTGCTGCTCAAGAGAATCAGAGGTCTTTCAGGAAAAAAACGATGTACAATGGTACAACTAAAAATAAGTGGTTATTTTCCACAATCAAGGTAAAATTGCGACATTTAGACCTTTTTCGCTTTCTCTTCAAGCATGTTTCCCGCATGTGATGATGTTCAATATTCGTATAGTGACCTGTTTCATATACTGCATGGATCGCATTCGGTTTATGGTTATCCGAACAATCGCGTATCCGAACGGTGTCCGGTCCCAATTGATTCGGATTAACGACGTTCTACTGTATATGTGTTTTGCACCATAAAATGTTATATTTTACATAACCTTCTATTACAGTAAGAAGAAATCAAGCCTTTTTGCTACATTGTAGAATTGATCAATTAAAAAACAGTTTATGAATTAATTTTATTCATCAGTAAGATATAAAAACAAATAACATGGACTCATATTTCATATAACATTCTTAAACTATTGTTAAGCTGAAGGACTAAAGCATATCAGTTAGTAACCAGACTGCTGAAAATTTGGACAATATTTAAACACACTTTTTCTTTCAAAAAACATTTCTTAACACTTCATTACTTAAAAGTTTTTCATTAGTTTCGAGCTAGATTCCATAAACAACTTCCAACGACAGTTTAATTATTTTAAAGAAACCAAAGAGAGCAATTAGATCTTGTTTTGCTAACTTGTTTAGAAGCATTTATGCTACTTTCTAATTGCACTGCTTTTGCAACAACCTCTTTCCTTGAGAAAAAAAAAGAAAAATAGAAAGTGAATTCTCAAAAAAACTGCAAACATTTAAGAAGAGTTAAAAAAAAAAATTCACAACAGAGGAAAAGATTGTCAAGTTTTCATAGCTTCTAAAATATTCTTGGTTAACTCGAAGCAATAAATAAACTACAGAGTTAAATTAAATTTCGCTGAACTGTTTTGCATATCATATTTCAGACAAGCACACATCTAGAGCTCTCTTTAATGAATACGCTTTTATGATATGCAGAAAAGTATCAGAAGAGACAGCATCTGACATTTAGAATTTTTCGAAGTGCATTTTTCGATTTCGTGTCAGGGAATTAACCTTTCACAAAAGATTGATTGATACCAATTATAGTAATTAAAAATATACAAATGGCTTTAGCATTTTGAAAGTACATCCTTTTCAAATTACGTAAATTAGTAATTTTTCTGTTCTTATTCGAAATGCATGTTTTTCTTTCACATTGCCGTATTGCGATAATATTGAAAGGTAACAAACTAATTAACATTATTTTCTACTTTATAAATTCTTCCAATTTATTATTATTAATGTAATTTATTCATACCAGATTTTACGTGGAAAATTTCTTACTTATTTAAATGACTTTATTCTCTAGAGAAATTTTAGAGCGGTTATGCTTCATTTCTTTTTGCTGTTATCGATGTCGAAAAATAAACACATACACACAGAAAGAGAGAGAAGTCGTAGTTTTTTATATAATATAAATACCTGAAGTATACTGCTTTTTCAACATAAAGATGAAATTTCGGGTAGTTTATCTTTTACTAAAGAAAAATATGGTTTAGACAAGTAAAACTTAACAAAACCTTTTTTGTTTGAAATATCGCATTATAATTGTTTCATCCTTATTCAAAACTATTTGATTTGCCATTCATTTCTGATATTGTTAATTCTACAATCAAGAGTTCATAGCAAGTTGCAATAGTCTATATAATATAGGAATAAGCAATAACTATTTAAAATAACGAAATACATACTTTTAACTTCATTTTATTTTGAATTATAATGTATGACTTGTGTGCTATTTCATTTCCTTTACACAAATAAATAGTTTTGCTAACTTTAGAAAAATAAGTTCTTTCAGTACATAAAAGCAAATATTCAAAAATATTTTTTTTTTGAATTTCCAATATAATTTTAATACTTTTTGTATTAAAATTTAAAATGTTTGCTGATGGTGTAATTTATGTTAGTTTATAAGTTTATTGCATGTACATTATTCAAAATTAAAAATAAAAAAATAACATTATTTATTTGGAACAATCTCCCTACATATAGGCTCGTTTTTCCTGAAAGTTGTTCATTGAAGCAAACATCAGATATAGGTTTATCTTTCTGTCTGTGTTTGCATTCCAAATTGAATTTCAAAAATACGTTTTCAGTTTTTGATTATTTGAATCGATATATATATTTCTTTTTAAAACACACAAAATAGCCGAAAACTGATGTAATTTATGTATGTTGTACTCCAATATATAAATTTTATCTTAATAAATATATAAATATTTTCTCTCTATCAAATTTCTAGTAAGTTCTAATGTTGAAAGAATGAATATTTGTATTCAGTCCACAGCTAAGAGCAATTTCTATTGCATTAAGCAATTAATGAATCAGGATGAATTTTTTTCAGCACATTTACAACACAGAAAAATAAAAAAAAAAGTATATCTTGAAGAATATGTTTATTTGTGGCTCAAACTAGAAAAAAAAAATTTATTTTAAAACCAAATAACATTTAAAGTAAATTGATCCTTTTAATTATAAAAACTTAAAGCGCAAAATAAAAACATCTTTTGAAAATTTTCCTTTGTATACTTTGTGCTGACTGACTGACTAATCACGATATCTCCGGTATTGTCAACCTACAGACTTGAAACTTAGAAGAAATGTTTCTTTCATGGAGTAGAGATCAGCTAAGAACGGAATTTTTGTTTCGAATTTCGAACCGCAAGGTGCGTTACTGGGGTTAAGGGGTCTATAAATAATTGTTTCCATATTTAAACTACTCGACGCACAATCTTGAAATTGGGTAAGTAGATTCCTTTCATAGAGTTAGAAATCCGCTACAAAATGAGTTTGGTGAAAATCGACCCCCAAGTCGCGTTGCGGTGGAATTAAGAGGCGTAATAGATAAATATTTCCGTTTTTAAACTATTATATCTAACAGATTGAAAGTTGGTAGGCATGTTTCTTTCATGGAATAAATATCCCCTACAAAATTGGTTTGAGGGAAAATTGACCCCCAAGGGGTGTTGCGGGGGGTTAAGAGGAGATATAAATAATTATTCCGATTTTTAAATTATTAGACGCACACACTTAAAATTTTGGTAAGCAGATTCCTGTCATAGGTAGAAATACGCTACAAAATGGGTTTTCGTGAAAATCGACCCCAAGTGGCGTTGTGGGGCTTTGGGGCATTTTAGAAAATTATTTCCATTTTTAAACTATTAGACCCACAGTCTTTAAATTTGATAAGTAGATTCCTTTCATAGAGTAGAGATCAGCTGTAAAATGGGTTTTGTAAAAATAGCCCAAAATTGGCGTTGCGCGGGATTAAAGGGGGTAATAGATAATTTTTTTCGTTTTTAAACTACTAGACCTATCTGCTTGAAAATTGGTATACATGTTTTTTTCATGGAGTAAATCAGCTACAAAATGGGTTTGGGGAAAATTAACCCCAAGGGATGTTGCGGGGGGGGGGGGTTAAGGCGAGATATAAATTCTGATTTTTAAACTATTAGACGTACAGTCTTGAAATTTGGTAAACAGATTCCTCTTATAGGGTAGAGATCCGCTACAAAATGGGTTTCGTTGGAATCGACTCCCAAGTGGTGTTACGGGGCTCAAGGAGCGTTATAGATGGTTATTTCAATTTTTAAACTACTGGAAGTACAGTCTTGAAATATGATAAACAGAATCCTTCATGGAGTAAGGATGAGCTATGTAATGTGTATTGTAAAAATCGACCCCAGGTGGCGTTGGGAGGGGGGGGCTCAAGGAACGTCATAAATAATTATTCCCTTTTTTTACACTATGAGACGTACAGTCCTAAAATTTGGTAAGCAGATTCCTTTCATATTGAAGAGAACCGCTAGAAAATGGGTTTCGTGAAAATCAAAGCACAAGTTTCATTTCGGGGGATTGAGGGGCGTAATAGATAAATATTTCCGTTTTTAAACTGCTATATCTACCTTCTTGAAAATTAGAAGGCATGTTCCTTCCATGGATTAGAGTTTTTCTAACAAAGAGTAAAACGAAAATCGAACCACAAGGAGGGTTGCGAGGGTCAAGGGGAGTTATAGAAAAACAATTACTGTTTTTGAATAGTTAGACCCACGTACTTGAAATTTGTAATGCATGTTTATTTTGTTAAATAGGGATCCACTAAGAACGCATTTTATGGAAATCAACTCCTGGGGGAGCAGGGGTTTACATTAACAAAAAAAACTCCTTTTTTTTCGAACTACAAGATCTATAATATTGGAATTTGGTTTGCATTTTTCTTTTGTTAAATTGAAATCCGCTAAGAACAGTTATTTTGGAGAATGACTCTCAAAGGAATTACGGAGGGTATTGATAATAAAACTTCTTCTTTGCTCTAAAAGATTTAAATTTGAAAATTGTCTTACATGTTTATTTTACAGAGTAGAGATCCACCAAATATTGGTTTTGAGGAAATCCCCTTTTTAAAGGTTACGAAAGTGCAAGCATCATTCTATACTTCAATTTTAGAGATTTTTAGAAAATACAAATTAGAAATCCTATCCTTTTTTATATCAAGAATAGAGAGTTACAGGTATAATTATTTCAATATAATTCAATTCTTAATACTAGGGTTTAGATCTCAATAATTTATATATAATATATATATATATATATATATATATATATATATATAACATCGTATAAACCCAGCACAAAGTGGGTGGGTAACGGCTAGTATATATATACATAGAAAAAGCCGTTGTTTTAGTAAATGATTTAATTAGATTTACTATTGTAAAGATTTTTTTTCAACGTTTTTATGTGTCAATATGTGCTTTTGCTTTTTACGTCCAAGTTTGAAGTCAAATATGTATTATTTTTTGAGTTGATTAGTTGCACCGTATTTCGAAGACTGAACCACCTAAACAAAAACTACAAATCGGTAAATGCAAATTAGGTCATATTATTTCATTTTTATTTTCTAATCTCTTGGTACTATTAGAAGATTTCAACGAGTGAATAATGTTTGGATTGCATTACCTTCTAAAGAGGATTATCAACAACCACAAATAAAGTCAATACGTTTGATTAGATGTCATGATGGCTTTAATTTTAATACAATGTTTACCTAAGCAAAATTATTTAATAAAATGTGCATTCTCATTTTTATCATCGCATGTAAAGTATATGTTTAAAGAGGGGGAATTTTGAATTATGATTATTTATAAACAAAAAGGTATTACTTAAAAATCTTTCGTTTATTTAATAATAAAGAGAGATAAATTGTTTGTATTCTAGACGAGGAACTTCAGTAGGGATTCTCAAACATAGTAGTATTCGTGTTTTATTAAAAAGTCATGTGTCCCAAAATTAAATTAGTACTAAAAAGTCGTGTTTTCCCCGTAGGTATAAATTCAGCATGCACCTTATTTTTAATTGTCTTTCAAGGTGACTTATTATGCTCGAAACTGTGGTTTTAAAAAAGCTTTAAATGAATATTTTTTTTTATATTTAGCGTCACTTGTATTAGAATATACAAATAAAAATTTTTTTAAGGATGTTATTACAAAACAATTCTTTAAATGCAATTTTTTGGCAAGAAATGAAGAAAAACTGATATATTTTCAAAACATTCCCTTTTTCATAAAAAATGGTTCGATAATAAAAATATTTTGTCTATGTAAATAGCTAGGACTTATATATTGCGGTCGAACTAACGTTTTTGAAGTATATATCTTGAAATGATTTATTCATCTTTTATTATATCAGAGAGAGTAGAGAAATATTATCAAAAACCTTTATTACAATGATCAAATGAAAAAAAAAAAAAAAAAAATTAAATATTTCATATTCGCCAAGGAGAATGTAGCGAGACATCTGGATGCCATTGAGACTTGACTGGGATCGGATCATGCGCGGGTGCCCGCATGCGCAGGAGAGAGCAAAGCTCTTATAAAAAGCGGCGTCCAAATGAACGAGCACAGAATTACTCGAGCACAGAAAAAGCAAACTCCGATGTGTACTGTGAGACACACCGACGCCTACGCAGGTCCATCAAGAACAAAAGACCGGGGCTGCTCACGGAGGGTGTGGTTCTGCTCCATGATAACGCGCGTCCACACGTCTCCAGAGTCACACAAATGGAACTGGACAAGTTCCAATGGGAGACGTTGGACCATCCGTCCTACAGTCCGGACATGTCACCCTACGATTTCCATGTGTTTGGTCCACTGAAGAAACACCTGAAAGGAAAGCGCTTCAACTCGGACGACGTACTCAAGGACACTGTGAAGGACTGGGTCTCGTCACAGCCACATGAATTCTGGGAACAAGGAATCCTGCGGCTTGTTCATCAGTGGGATCGTTGTGCTCAGTCCTATGGTGTATATTTTGAATAAAGTCTATATTTGTACCCACCGTGTCGTTTCGTACCTTTTCATTTGATCACCCCTTGTATTTCAATTGATTGTAGCTCTGAAAATTATGTGAATTTTTCAAAAATGTTAGTTTAATTTTGGTATAGGAATCCCATTTCTATCAAAGCAAATTATTATTATCATTATAGAATTACTTTTCATAAAAGGAGAATGTTTTAAATATTTGCGATTCCTTTCTTCCATTTTTGCCTAAAGTTACATTTAATTATTTTTTTTAAGAATATTTTTATATGTATATTCTAATTTATATGACACTAAAAGTAAAAAATTGATTCATTTATACGCTTTTTCAAAATCCCGATTCCAGAATCTTGTTTTTTTTAATTGTCAGTCTCCTTAAATTGCAATACAAATAATATAGAAAATAACTTTGTGCATATTTTTTAAGCATTATTTATGTAAATAATTTATTTCAGAGATATAATCATTCCATTAATGCAGCGTTTCTCAAACTATGGGGCATGACCCCCTAAAGGGCAGTAACATCTTATATGGGCACAAGCATATTGAAAATTTGAAAATGAAATGTTATTTAAAAGTAGTTTTAATTTTCTGAAAGGAAGTGAAACAAAATACATTCTGATATAAAAAAAATAAAATACACATTTAGAAGCATATAAAATAATAAATGTATCAGTACTGTACAAAGTATTTGATAATTAATTTTACATGCTAAGTTAAGAACAAGTTAATAATTAATAGTGACCACATGGGCTTGTCATATATAAATATATATATACAAAATTTAAATCTTAACTTAATACGCTTACGGTTTTTATTAAAAGTATGGTTGAACGGTTTATAAATAAAATCGTATTGTAGCTTTAGTGTCTTAATTCATTATGACTGAATCCAAAGCATTGTTATTGTACGGAGGAGGCGCAATGAAAGTTATGATTAAAAATTGGGTCACAAATATTGAAAGTTTGAGAAGCACTGCCTTCACGTGTTCCATACAAAATTTAAATTAAGTTTCTAAAATCTTTAACTTTATTAATCGGATAAGATGTTTCTTTCTGTGATTCAAGTGTTTATTTAATTATATAAAGCCATCACAAAATTATTATTTTACTTTACATATAAGAAATTTATGATAAGTTAGGAGTTTCAGTAACAATTTTAAGAAACAATTCATTAAACAATATTTTGTTAAAGCTATAAGTATAGTTCGTTGAAAAAATAAAGTTTTTTTTACTGTTTGAACATGCTTAATTATCTGTGAAATAATGTGATGTAATTAGCTTGCTTTTACTTTTATTAATAGATGGATCTAGTGATTAATATTTTTTATAAATTAATGACGTATGTAGTTTTAAAAGCATTAAATATATTCCGAATCATTAAAAATTCTCTGACAATATTCTTTAAATAATATCCAAAAATAACTATTACGAGGAGATACAATGTATATTAGAACAGTCCTTTAATTAAAAATTCATTAATAAATTCACCCGAAAAATTTAATTTTGGAAGAAAATATTTTAGGAAATTTTATCTACAGTCTGAACTATTCATTTAATTGTTTTGTTTGAAAATTTACTTTTTCAAATCTTCAAAAATAGCGTGTTGAATTTTAGAGCATCATAAATTGTTATCGACTTAAAAAAGGTATTAATATGAAATTTTCAATGTAGATTCCTTTGGCATTGTGCACTTTACGTTTCAGCAGAGAGGGGCCTTTTGGCCATTTTGGGGAGTATTTTTCCAACTTCCTCTTTGATTGCAATTTGAAGTCCTTGGAATGTTCTTAATTTACGTCTGTTGAACTGTGTTTTTAAGTATCCCATAAGAAAATAATCGCAATGCACAGTCAGGAGAAGGTGGTATCCATTTCACAGATAGCAAAAAATTATTTTTTAATATTTCAGCCATTTTATTGTTCATTTTGCAGTATGACTTGGTGCAGAATCTTGGTGAAAAACAAAGTTTCCTTGAGGGTAAATACGTTAACTTTTATTGATCAAGTGTTTTAAAACTTTATTCTGATATTTAGCATCAATTTTAACCTTTGGTTCTACAAAAAAAAATGGTTTTTTTTAAGCCTTGAGAGGGCATTTTCATCCAGACCATAACACCTGACGTTAAACTTGCATTTGCAAAACAGCTGCATCTTTACGACGTTTTTTGCGTGAAATATGTGGTATCTTCGTTTTGTGTGTGTACCAGTTGTGAATGACAGATGAAACAGTTCTCCATTCTTTCAAAGTTATCCATGCTTTGTATATACCTTTGCTTAACATTAAATACAGAGGCCAAGAACGTTTTCTTAATTTTTCTACCGTCTTAACAGAAATTTGAAGACAGACTGATTTATTTACTGTTTTATAGCCAACTTTCTTTGTCTGACGACAAATTGTAGATTGTGGTACTTGCAGTTTCTTTGCTGAAGTTCTTTGAGATTTTGATTGGATTGAGCTTCCTTGAGCTTTTTATTATCAGTTAAATTTAATTTCTTTTCTGGTTTGAGGATCTAATTTCGAAGCAATAATTTATTCCCACTAATAAAAATAATTATATTAGTAATCTTTAAATATTTCATTTTTAAAACATAACTGGCAACAAACCGATACAAATTTACCATTTATAGTTACATGCTTTTGCCACATTAATTTTGAATCAACCGGTAAGTTATATTTAAGAAGATATAATATATAACTTTAAACTTGCATTTTATCGTAGTATAAAGAACTGAAGATGTATCAATTAATTTCAATTGTTTTTTTATATATATATTTCATTTTCTTTTTTAAAATATATAAATATTATGTAATATATTTTAAATAATCAGAATGTTTAAATAAACAACTCAAGAATTCAAGTATCCCAATTTTGGGGGCATTTAAAAGAATAAAATATAATCATGAGTATCTATTTGTTTAGGCATAACATATAGGTACTCATGACTGCGTGTTTTGTTGACAAGTAATGAGTTCGCTACTGATGTTTTATAAAATAAATGCATGTAGAAAGAAGTTACTTCAAAAGAATTTAGAAGTGATTGTAATATTTGTGTCAAAAAATGTCAAATACGTGTCATTAAGTTAAAAGACTTACAAAAAATATTTCATATTTAAATACAAGAATTAATATAAATAAGCGTAGATGTAATGATCCCAGAAATTTGTTTTTATTATTTTATTTCATTAATACTTTGTTGCAAAGATTAATAATAATAAAAATATAAAAAAGTATAATCCTTAATATGAATTGATTATAAATCTAGAATCTTAAAAATGAAAAAAAAAAGAAGTGAACCGTGTAGGATACTTATCTAAAGCAAGTTTTTAGATTGTTGTTTATCGCGTTTTCTAATTACATCAGTTTCAAGCTAACATTTACCGGTAAATTAATAATCCGATACTTTAAACTTATTTATGATCAATTTAAAAGGCTTTGGAAATAAAACGGTCAAAAGTCATTGAAAACAATTCAATAATACTTTTGAATCTTCCATTGGGTCGAAATTTTGTTTAAATAAAATAATGGCAATTTTTTAAATTTTTTTTTAATTAATTGCCTAAATAACACCTTTATACAGTGTATAAAAACTTACTAATTCATTTCAGCTAATAAAAGAATAACTGTATATAAGGAGGAGAGAGACTTGGAGAATTTATCAATACATATGTATGTAATACGTAATAATTTTCTGAGAATCAAAACATAAAAGACCAAAAATTCAGATAAGATTTTTTCCTAAGTTGCAATAAGAAATACTATCATCAAAATGGAACTGGTGCATTTTTTTCTGAATTCAGAGCTTAAAATCTCAATCTTAAGGAATCGACATTGACAAATGTGCCCAAAATCTAGCAATCTTAAAAATTATTTTATTCGAAAATTGAATGTTATTAAATTACGATAGTCATTGGACAATGCCACTATTCACTGAAATCGAAATGCATTTGCTGACAAATTCTTAAGACTACTTTTAAAAGAAATAAGGAGGGATTTGTTTTTTCTTAGGATTCACAATCAAACTTTAAAGAAAACTTTATTGCATTTGACATGTCAGATTTTCGAATGTCTTTTCATGTAATTTGTATCGTTTTTGTCATGATGTAAGAAGAAAATAAAAGTGAGATGTTGGTATTTGAATGCAAAATTTATTATTTCAAAAATCCTTGTTTTCATTCCTTTAAATTTTTGCAGGATTTCTACGGATTATACTTTAGATCACAGTAATTGTGAAAAGCATTTATTATTTTAAGAAAACATCTTAAACACACTTTTAATTTGCACTAAACAATTTATTTTTTGGAAAATATTCTGCGTATTGATGAAAAATCTATTAAACATAAATATGGATATTATCTATTAACTATGAATGTATATTATTTTTAAAAAAGAAATATTCACTGATATCTCTTTCGTTTTGTGTTCAAGATATTTAATCTGGTTAATGTATATTTGCTCATACTAAAGCCACAGCCAACACAATTATAAGAAATATATAGATATATACAGAGATCTACTGAAAGAAGTTTGTTGACAATTAAATGCAAATAATTTAAGTTTAAAACCTTTGGAATCTAATTAACAGCTGGAAAAAAATGTATGCAACTTCTTTCCTACTTTAACAATATTTTAAAATTGGCAGAAATTTTTAGAAAATCTACACTCCATATCTCCAAATTTCCACTATGCTTTATAAAATAAAACGAAAAATTCATTACATTGCTATAGTGTGAAGCATACCATAAAGTATTTTAATATTTTTTTTAAATAAAAAAATATATCTTGGTTTATATATTTATTTACTGCCGAGTTTTCCTTTGGAGCACCTAACCCGTCAGGGCTTTTATCTCCTATCTTAGATGGTGAATGCATGAGTGATTGTTACTTGCCCATGTTAAATTATTATAAGAAGTAATTGTTAAATCAGAAATAAATTAAATAAACTTAAGATAGATAAATTAAAATACATTACAATAGATTAAAAAAATTTATTAGAAAGCAAAAAGTTTTTGAAAACTATGAAGGAAAAATTTAAATTACTGATGATCAGAGCTATTGAAATTACTTTTAATTTCCTTGGCCAATGGTGGCCTCGGGAGGTTGAACTGCCCGACCAATGGGGTAGCAGCTATTCGTGACATGTTGTGAGTGGATAGTGTTGGATTTTGTGTGTGCTTCTTTCCCGTGTGGCGAAAGAGAGCGTTCTGATTGGATGTTGTGCTAATGTGGTGGCTTTCCGGGGTCCTGGGGTGTGAGAGCTTCCAACGACCGTACGGTCTATGGAGCCCTCTGATTGGTTGTTGTTATCTGGAAGTGTAAAGTGAAAAATTTTTAACTGAAAGTTGAAATTTGATTAGAAAAAAATGGAGATGATAAAATAAATTTATAATGAAATTAGATAATTAATTTAGAAGTATGTTTCTGGATCTGTGTGCATGTGGTGTTGGTGTGTAATTCTCGATCTTTTGGATCGAGGAGAGTTATCTGAGGATATATATATTTATGTTTTACCAAAAATATTCCACCAAAGAAATCTGATTGTATTATTAACAATTAATATAAAAAAAATAAGTCAATTCCTACTTTGAATGGATGAATAGATAGTATTTTATAAACGATTGAAAATTTGAACTCCTTATATATATATATATATATGGAGAGAATGAACTAATAGTAGGCATTGAAAAAAGATCATGATATGTATGCATGGCTGTAGAAATGCATACCCCCGTTTGGCTAGTTTGGCTGAAAAACTAGTTTTCTACGTCTACTTTTGTCATTGTTTTAACAGTTACATTATTACAGAAATTGGAGATAAGGTTCGTCGAAAATCGGTAATAAATTTAATTAATTAACCAATAATTAATTAATTAATATTTGAAAGAAATAAAGAAATATATTAACGTCAAGAATTAACCACTACAAGATTAAATATATATTTTTTATATATATATATATATATACATATATACAGGGTGTCCAGCCTTAATGTGACCCAATAGCTAATTCCCGAACCGTTCGGTTTAGATATGCACTTCCAATTTGAAAAATGTTTTAAAGAAGGTAACGCATGTTTTTAAGTGCTTTTCGAACCAAAAATCCCATTTACAAAAAAATTACAAAAATTAAATTTTTATACGGTTCCCAGGTCCTATCACTTATATTTAGGAAAAGATGCAGTACACAAACAAAATAAACACAAAAAGTTTCATTTTTTTACTATAAAAATTGGTCGAGTTATGGAACTTTGAAAATCATATGTTTTATACATTTTCTCGGCTATTTTCAAGAAGCTAGTACAGGGCCGTCTCCAAAGTGAAATTAGTTGGAACTCTGCCAGGAAACTTTCGCTCTTGCACTTCACTTTTATGTAAATCCTTTTTTAAATTTAAAAGCATACGCTAATAATACAATAATTGAGTACTTAAGAAATAAAATTTATTCTGTGTACGTGTAAAACATAGAAAAAATTAAATATAAGTTAAATCAAAAGTAGTTCCAAAAAATAGACTTATATGCTGCGGCTTAAGTCTGATTTGCTGCGTTTTTGCTGATTATGACAAACGTTAAAAATCTGTTGTGTAGTCGCTTGCAATTGCATACAGGTGTATTCAAATATTAGGAATTCTAGTACGGGAAAACGAGATGTATACAAATGAAGAATACTGCGAAATGGTACTGTTTTATGGGCAGTGTAATCGAAATAAGAGAGAGGCGGCAAGACTTTATGCCATTAAATTTCCCACTCCATCCCAATCCATCTTATTGTACTATTGCCCGTGCTGTTCAACGCTTGTATAAAACTGGGAGTTGTCATAGACGTATCCCTTGTATAGTGCCACACCTCATCCATTCACCATTATTTAAGTTAATTTGGTCATTCTGATATAATAATGATTGGCGTATCGTTCCACATTATGCTATAATTTGAACGGAAAATCCTGTATTATTTTGCTGCTATTTGTTAAAACAAACTGTTTTTAATCATTTCGGTACAAGTTGTATTTCTTTAATTTAAGTTTTATTATTTGCCATACAGCAATACAAATTGTCAATCTATGATGTTTAGTACGATGTTTTATTATTACTATGTTGTTTTTCTTTAGCTCTTTCTGTAGATAGGGAATTACTGTTCTCTAACTCATTTTATATACGACCCCCTTATCTGAACAACTCGGATGCTTCAAATTTATGTAGGCATAACTTGGTCAGTTTTTATCGCAATCAAATGAAACTTTTTGTGTTTACTTTGTTTTTGTGTACTGCATCTTTTCCTAAATATAAGTGATAGTACTTGGAGACCGTATAAAATTGAATTTTTGTAATTTTTTTTTGTAAATGTGTTTTTTTTGTTGTTCGAAAAGCACGTAAAAACATGCTTTACCTTCTTTCAAACATTTTTCAAATTGGAAGTGCATATATAAACCGAACGGTTCAGGAATTAGATATTGGGTCACATTAAGGCTGGACACCCTGTATTGGGAGACAGCGAGCTAATAGTAGGAATTGAAAAAAAATGTATACTCAACAAATCTAAACGTTCAACTAAATATATCATGTACATTCGGGCTATGATAAAAAAATTCTTCTGTAATAATTTCATAAATTAATGACAATGTTGTACGAAGAAAAACATAGTTCAAGATGATAATTTTAATTTTAATTCATCTACTGTGGTTCTTTCACTCGTCAGATTTCATGTCACTCCTTTTGCGTTTGTGTCAAATATATTTCTTACATCGTACACTAAAGCAAAAAAATAAATAAAATAAATATCTAATTGTTCTGTATTTTACAAACTCTGTACAATTACAACCAGACAGCAAACATATGCGAATCAAAACACCTTTTTTCGTATCTTTATTTGAGCCCATTTTTACTGTATGGTCATCATTAAATTCTCTTTAATATCATATTATAGATATTAAAGAGAGTTTTTGTGATATGATGCACCTTATATATATATATATATATATATATATATATATATAATATATATATATATATATTTTTAAAAAATTTTATGTATACTAGCTGTCCTAAGTCAGCAATGTTGATAATACTGAAGCATCCATTCTTTTGTATTTTGCTCTGCTGTTTCAATCTTTCATATCTTCTTCTAAATTCTGTTGTATTGTTATCTGGCAATTGATTTTCTTTTATGTATTGATCATGTGTTCATCTCTCTCTTGTAAGAAATTTTGATTATATATATATGATAATAATAATAATTACAAATCATTTTTTTGAAACATACATACATTAACTGAACTTTTTGGAGCTTTCCCTTTTACTTGTACTTTCTGATATGCAAATCAATTAAGATTTAAAACCTATGGCAGAATTTACTCTGGAGCTGTCATTTTGCATTTTAATGAACTGTCAAACTGCTCAAGAGACACTTTTTGCTTTTGAAGTTTCTTTCGGTTATATTTTATTCATCGCTGAATTTTTTACACTCCTAGATATCATATTAATTGATCGTTAATATACTGGTTTGCTAAAGTAACCTTTGCTTAATGAGTAAAAAATACTCCTTATCTTTATTTTTTTTAATTAGATTATTATAAAGTATTAAATATCTCTGAAACTAAGTTTTTGTAAATGATTTTAAATATTTTACTGTTAGTTTCATACTTTTATTTAATGTACCACTCTTAATTTTTTCGTTATAAGTTGTACCAATTTATTAGAATAAAATGTGTATGAAACTCTTGTTACATCCGTATACCTTTATTATTTACTTTTTATGCTATTTTTACATTTGTTTAAGGGGGTCACTTCACAATTATTTTCCCCCTTGCCTTCTTTATAGCTTGAAAATTGATAAGATTAAGGATTATGTTTAAAAACAATTGACTGGTTGTACGGTTAGCAATTTTTTTGTGTGTTTATTGTATTTTTATTTATCAATCAAAATATTTAATTGTTTTCTAAATTTGTATGCGGAGTAATTAGAGAAAAATTTCAAAGCATATACATTTGATCCTGTAAATTATATGAAACCTATTTTGAATATCTTTCATTTAAATATTTATTTCTATATTTATAATAATTATGCGTAGTGTGTTTTTAAAATGTAAAATTTTACAAATTTGTAAAATAGGTGTTCAATGTAAAAACTTACAATTAATCGGCACATATCGTCTAAAATACTTTAATTGATAAAATACTTTTAATAAGACTAAAGAAAAAAATTTAACTACATTAGAAGTAGAAAGTGCTGAAATTTTCACTAAGAAAAATTTAAAAATCCACTTTTTAACCAAATTTAGAAAGCTATCCCCTTAAACTAACATCACAATAAAACTAACCAACCAATAAGCTAAATTCGTGTGACGTCATAGTCGCATGATAAATGCAACTACGTATTTTCTGCTTATCAGGTGCTTTCATTCATATGACACCACAGTCACATGAAAAAGACAATCACGTGTTTCGAGCCAATCAATTCATTCGATTTATTGTAGACAACTTTTGCTGCTAAAGAAATTTACTTTTAAAAAGTACATATTTGCCTATAACACATATACTTAAAGAAAATTGATTTAAATTTGTACAAATAATATGATTTTTTTTTAAATTTTGAATTTTTTTATAGAATTTGTATATATATATATATATATATATATATATGAACAACTTTATCTAAATATTAAATATTTTCCAAATTTTTCAAGCACAAAAACAGATTTACGTCTAATGCCAGTTTGAAATTGAATGGAGAACACGTGATTGTGTATATCAAGTGACACAGTCATGAATTTAGCCAATTGTCTTATATCAATAGACATAATTCTTTTTAAAATTTGTCAAATATAAGAACGATACCCTATTCCCAATCCCAGGTAAAGAAAAATGAAATTGGATTTTTTTATTTTTATTTTCAAAAATAGATGTCATATTTATCTGTTGACAAAAAAGTTCGTTAACATTTTAAGATTCAATAATTCATGGAATAATGTAGGCAGAGGGGTAAAAATTGGCACACACGCATGAAATGACATTGAATCTGTTGAAACAAAAAAAAAGTTCAAAATGGCAACAATGGCTTTTAGCAAAAAATAATTCGCATAACAATTTATTTTTAGCAATAAACGATACTCTTTATAACACATGTTCAACATGCCAGCCATCATTCATCAACAACACCTATAGTCAAGAAACAATTCTGAGAACACAGTGTATACAAATTTTGTAGCTATGATGAGAAATTGACATCCGATTTTAATGAAGAGAGTAACGACTTCAGGCAACACCATCACCACTGATCTCACGGATTGAATTAAGAGGACCAAGCATATACACTAGCCAGCAAGTGGCATAACCTACACCCCCACATTGCGGGGGAAGGGGCTGGACTCTTCGGGGGCCCAAAGTCTGACTGACATCAAATACGCATTTAACCGATTGGGGCCCAAAACCTGATTTTACAGGGAGGCCCTTATATTATCCATAACGCTGCTTGAGCCAGCGAAATTTTAGACACGGTTTTCACACGGCATCACTGACGTTTTGTCGTCCAGTGTTGTCCATCTGTTACCATTTTCTCACTTATTATTATTATGGTTTCAATAAAACCCCATTTCATTTCAAGCAAGCTTGTCAATTTTTATCTCTCTTCCAATATTATTCCGTGAATTATTTAAGGGGTTCGGCACGTCCATAGGAGCCCATGTTAAATTGCGTAAGTTTAGGTACCGTCTTCTCAGAAACTACTTACTTCTCATGAATAAAACTTTTACAGAAGGGGGGTTATGTGTACTATCAACAAAACTTTAACGTATGGGTTTTTTTAAAGTCATTATGAATTTAAAAAAAAAAAATGTCCAATTTTCCCGCTTGAAATGTAGTTTAAAAAGCTTTACCTAAACATGTTTCCCAGATATATCTAATTCCCTCCAATAAAATGTGTAAATAGGTTAAAAGTATGCTCACGGAAAATTTGACGATTGTATAATGAGTAGTTTTTGAGAAAAAGGTACATAAAGTGAAAAAAAAATTACATTTTGAGAAAACAGGCTTCAAAATAAATATTTGTAATTTATTGAGCATTTACTTTTTTTCAGTACTTTCCAGAAGAATTTGAAGCATTTTCTTTACCTTCTGAATCTACAAAAGACTATCTTCTGTCTCTAATTTTT
>BMAO01019037.1:0-51631 GCA_019973975.1 Trichonephila clavata
CCCCAGTACAGGATATTTGACTACGTTGCCTTCTCCGTTGTTGCTGATGATTGATGCTACCCCCGTCGTCAGACAATGGTAGCAATTTAACGTATTAGTCCAGTGACATCTTAAGACATCTTGAGGCCCTGTGCCCTGTGCAAAAGTAGATCCCACCTGCCCCCTTTTAAGAAGACAGCATTTTGCGTACTCATAATCTTACAAACCAAAGGCACAAATAGATTCGACGAATTACCATCCTTTGACTAAATGAGCTATGATGGTGTTGCATGGACATAGACAGGCATAATAATGCAGTCTTGCAGTTGGCGTATAGAAGGAAATTTCCAGTTTTGTAGAGAATGTCCGGGAACAACATTTGATCAAATTTATTTGGAACATGATCTTATTGCGACTGAGTTGAGGACGAGACGAGTCACCCCTGTACAATGGTCATTCTCGAATTACCGTCCTTTGACTAAATGAGTTATGACGTGTTGTCTCTCTGGACATAGACATGGCATAATAATGCAGTCTTGCCAGTTGGCATATAATTGGAAATTTCCTGTTTTTTTGGAAAATATGTTCGGGAACAACATTTGATCAAATTTATTCGGAATATTATCTTATTGCGACTGAGTTGAGGACGAGACGAGTCACCCCTGTACAATGGTCATTCTCGAATTACCGTCCTTTGACTAAATGAGTTATGACGGTGTTGTCTGGACATAGACATGGCATAATAATGCAGTCTTGCCAGTTGGCATATAATTGGAAATTTCCTGTTTTTTTGGAAAATATGTTCGGGAACAACATTTGATCAAATTTATTCGGAATATTATCTTATTGCGACTGAGTCGAGGACGAGACGAGCCAACCCTGTACAAGCTCCTAAAATATCTCATAATGAGGCGTGAGTGAAGGAGTGAATATTAACGTCACCTTATCCAGCAACATGAGGGCTTTGGGTGACGGACCTCGTAATTTTGAATCACGGTCAAGTGACGAGGACGACACATGAGCACCCTCTCTCCTAACTTCCCCACCAGATCAACTCAAAGTTAGAGACCAAGGCTATCGAAATCAACCTTCAGTGTTTTGAACAATAAGATGCATCTGTAATGGACTAACTGCTTCTTCTTCATCTACGTGATGAAGCAGCAAAACGCAGAGTGCGGTACGGAAAACAACAGGACATTACTCATTTCTTTAAAAAAAATAGCTAGTTCTTGCAAAGTTGGATACTTTATTTTCATTACAGACAGCTTTATGCCTTTATTAAGTATTTTTCTGAGATGCGTCTGATCAGGGAAATTACTGTATACGATGTATTCATTAATTTTCAATTTCCCATAGTAAATGCTCTATGACTTTATAAACTATCTACTTTTCCTTTGTTTAAGGGATCATATCTTTTAAAAGGTTAAAAATGGTTAAAAATAGTGTACAACTTTAAAGCTTTATTTTTTTTATTATTGTTTCCTGGAATGTAAATTTTGGAGAAATAAACAAATAGATATTGCTTTACTTAAAACATATCCAACGAACATATATTTTTAATTAAGATAAATTTTAATTGGATAATTACAAAAAGAACTTTTGGTTCTCTTTTCGCAAGTGAGCGCAGCTTTATAAAAAAAAGTTACCGATATTTTTTGATGATATTTTCGCCCAGTGTTGGAAATTGTGTTATCTTTAAAATGACGAAGCATGAAACACTGATTTAAAATTTTTAGTACACTAAAAAGTTTAAAATTTAACTTTTAAATGAAAAAAAAATGCTATTTTTTATTAATAACTAAAGTTATTTAGGAAGGAATTTAATCATTAAAGATTCAACTGGTTAGTCATTTTGAGTACAGATATGGTCAGAATCTCCAGTAAAAATTTTATCAACTTCCATGGAATGGTTTTGAAAATATCCTGCTCGTAATGAGGAAAAATACTTTGTAAGAAAATAGATATCAAACATAAAATTCACCCCAACTTTATATACATATTATTTTGCTTATTCAAATAATAAATAAATTTAAATTAAAACTAATGTGAAGTTTATTTAGTCAATAAAAATCTTATATCCTCAAGTGTCCTCAAGTAAACGATACATACGAGTGCAGTTCAATATTTTCTGAGGAAACTCTTGTACGTATTCTTTTTAACCTGCCATTTTCACAAACTCGGACATTCTTCGGTCCACGTTAGGCTGAGCTTTCGGGACTACTGTACTTCCCATCTTGTGTTTCGGGCTTGGTTACATTGCTATTTTTAGTATAAAAAATAACCTAATTTTTTTTTCATTTAAATCTACTTGTATCATCTGAAATAAGTTCATGTTAAGTTAATTTGCATAATATTTTCCCACATATATTTAATAAATATACTGAAACTTAAGGTATAAAATATCTTACCTAGCTACATTGCTTGAAAATGGTTTTTGAATATTAAATTCTTGTCTCAATTGAAATAAACAATTATTTTGTTGTTGCAATGGTTCATATTATGATCATGTGTAAGGTTTTCATTCGACACATCTAAAAGTTTTGTAAAATAAATTTGTTGGAATAGTAAAAACTTTCTTTATAGTTCCGTCAAAAAATTTTTACTGTGCGAAATTCATTTCGTTGCATATTGTTAATTCATGTATAAATTCACGAATTCTATCATAAGTCTCGTGGTTCTTTTCCCTAAAACTTTTCCCCCTGAATCCTAAATTAATTAAATGATTCTTAATTAATTAATTAATTATTCTTAATTTATGTATCATAGAAAGAAGTATGAATTATAATTATACCAAATTATATATAAATATCACTCTTCATTACTTAAAATCCTCCCTCTTTAACTCAAATATCACGATGTTGAAAACTTATTTGAATTTCTGAAATAATGAATGAAATATTTTATGAATATAAGTATGTAGCGAACCTCCGCTCCTGTTGGTGTGAAGGTTTACAGAAGAAAAAAAGCCATCATTATATATATATATATATATATATAACTTTTATTTCGTAACCCCTTATAAGTACTAATTATAATTATTATAAAATAAAAAATAATTATAATATATATGCATATTTTACTCTAATATTTTTCTTGAAATAAAATTTAGAATGTACACACATATTAGGTAATTTTGGAGTTTGTAATAGAAAAAAAATTATTTTTCAAAATAAAAATATTTATTTTTATAGTCTGTGTACTTAAGTTTTTCCATATATTACACGTCTATTTATTACATCGAACTATCGGTGGAAATATCAGATATCAAACGTAAAGACATGTATTATAACTGTCCGCATGTTACAAATTTAACTTTGAGAGCTCTATTTATACTTTAAAATTTCCTCAAGAGATGGCGTTACAAGCAAGAGTATGCATGTGTTTTAACGTCCCCCCCCCCCTTTACAGTACAGTTTATATGAAAAACTACCAGGTATCAAAAATTAAAGTAGACTTCAAATAAACACACATAAAAAAAAAACACCCAAATATTCTTTTCAAAGACTTTTTTCTAAAAAACGAAAAAAGTTACATTATTATTAATTACAAAATATTATACTACCTAAAAATGACAATTTATTTTACGCATACGCATTATGCTTAGTGGCGTAACGTACACCACCGAAACCCCGCATCGTGAGAGAGTCCAGGATTCTAGGGAGCCCAAGCCTGACTGACGCTAAGTACGTAAGTACTAGTACCCTTTGTAAGGTCCGACTTGGGGCCCAAACCTGACTTTGCAGGGGGACCCTAACGTTCTCCATTACACCACTGGTTGTGCTATTAGGTATAAATAAAGAACTTCGTAATTTTAAGTCAATGTGCGATAATCTTGTTGTAATCGAGTTCTCAAAGTCGTGGGGTCATAGTTTAAAATATCGTTTCAGTGTTCTGATTTCATTAAAATCCCGCCTTGTAAAAGGCCGAATTCACGTTAAATTTAAGGGGTCCAAAGTATTCATCTTGGCATGGCGTAAATGTAGATAGGGGAGGGGGCTGATTTCAAAAAGCTCCTCATCTTACTATGGTTAAAACTTAGAAAGTGTGGTTGCTGACTGCATTTAACGGATCTTGTGAGAAGCGAAAATAGTCTTAGTACTTCGTTCTCCTAACTTCCTCATCACACTACATTAAACATTTTATTATGTAACATTAAATCTGACTTTTCTCTATGCTAGAAATTAATATAATATGAGTTTTCATTCAAATTATGCTCAACACCGAGCACAATATAATTAATTACCTAATTTTTTCTTAAGTGTATGATTGACTTCCAAATTTCTGTGAATTCTTATTTGTTTTCTGAAAGTGTATTTTACTAGTACCTTTTATCTATAGGTCTCAAATTTTTTTTTTATCGTACTACTAATGATTCTACAGCAAGTAAGTGTACAAGATTGCGAACTGAATAGCACTAAGGAATCTTCGAATTTGAATATTCTTATAAAGCATTGTAATGAATGCCATCTGGACCTTGGAAGCTTAAGTATGCTGTGAGTGAGTATTTATCAACCTGAAGGCTATTGGAAAAGGACATCATAATATTGAAGTTCCGTCAAGGGAAAAAAGGATGACAGCTGGTATTCCTTCTACAAACAACTGCATCAAGTCAACGGGAGGACTTAAGGACTTGGCAGGTTTAGCGTGCATAAGTCCATGGGTCGATGGGTCTTCAGTGGCACTAGGGCTGAACCCGTTACTCGAACACGTAGGTCGTGACCATAACCAGTGGCGTAATATACAAGGATTCTAAGGAACCCAAAGCCTGACTGACGCCAAGTACGTATTTAAGTCCGCATTTCTCAAACTCTGGGGCATGCTCTCCTAAAGGGGAGTAATAACTATACGGGGGGCATGTGAGCGTATCGAAAAGTCGAATAGAAGCAAAAAACTGAAAGTAAACAAAAAAGTACATTCTGACATAATAGAACACAGAATACACATTTGCATTTATAAGTGATATAATACACTTATAAATGTATCAGTTCTTCACAATACATTTTATAATCAATTTAACAATACTAAGTTAAAAACAAATTAAATAATTACCAGTGTGTGTGACCCCATGGGCTTGTCGTATATAAAATTACATACAAAAATTAGCACTTATCTTGGTAATTTGTACGGTTTATAATTAATCCCTTAACTGCTGACTAAAAATTATGCGATTCACTCCCCAATGTCAATGTTTTTCATGTTAGGCCACGTGATGAATGTGATGAATTGGGGAGGGGGAGGGAAGAAAAAGAATTAATAAACAAATTCTCCTCTGAAATAAGTAAATCCTTCTTAAACATTGTATCTCAATGTCCTTTTATTGCATTCCAAAACCTTCGGAATAATTTTATGGATAGCAGTGCGAAGAAAAGATCGTACTTCGGAAAGACGTAAATATACGTTTGGGATGATTAACGCTTTGGTCGAGTGAGACATTTATATACACCAGTAGCACTCAAGAGGCTGAAGTCGTATATTGTAGCTTTAGCGTCAAAGTATAGCGTTATTGATTTCAATACATTGTTATTGTATGGAGGGGGGCGCGATGAAAATTATAAATGAATAATTTAATAATAATAATAATAATAATAATGATCTCAAATATTAAAAGTTTCAGAAGCACTGATTTCAGCAATTTATAAAACATTGAAGGAAAAACTTTTTGCGAGAAAGCCCTAATATTCTCCGTTATGCCACTGACCATTACCACTAGCCTACCACGGCCCTTAGGTGTGATGCAATAAAGGTATATAAGAATGAAGGGAGGACTCTGTGTTTATGCATAAAGCGATAGTTTCTGACAACTTTTATTTTTTACTTCCTTTTATATTAATTAAATATTTTAATACAAAAAGCATAACCAAACACGAAAAGTAACGAAAGAAAAGTAAATAACATAGAAGTCAATGTGCTAAATCTGTTTGATTAAAATTTATTGTTTGATTACTTATATCAGTTAGAAACTTTATTGTTGAAATTCCATCGTTAACACATAGGTGAATAAAAGCTCTCACAATTGCTCGAGTAATAATTGTTCACACAGAGTTATTTTCGAAGGCTACTGTTAATGCACGAACCTCTGTGAAAGGTGGCACATCTCTGTGACCTCCCTGCCAACAATGGATATCTTTTTTATCGATGTCGTAATGGAAAACAATCCTTACATTAAGCCTATTTTTAACCATCAAAAGATATGCATCATTCAAGCATCGTTGCATCTCGTGTTCAATTGGCAGCTATTATTTCCTGTAACGACGGTGCCGTGCTGAAAGGTAGAGGAACAAGATAGGGTTATCCAATCTATCGTTTACAGCTCCACCTTTGTGGAATTTGCTTTGAATGGGTGGAAGCTGTTGTGTCTTTTTGTTTTGTATTGATGGAGTTTGTGTGTGTGTGGGGGGGGGGATCCCTATAATGTATTGCAAAACAAGTTTTTAGAATGAAAATAACAGTTTTTTAAAAAAAATTTTGTTTTTAAATTCAGAGATTTGTTAAAATAATCCGTGTTCCACCAGGTGTAAATACGTAACCTATGGGGGGAAAGTTTCTCATAGGTTTTTGTAATTCCTTTCTGCTTAAAGATATGAGATTAGTTCTTATTTTTTTCATTGAATCATTTTATATAGGATTTTGCTCAGTTCTGTTAATTAAATTTGAGTCCATGGTAATTATGTAGAAGGCTTATAATTTTCTTTTATAAACTTTCGTGCTACGCATTCGAGTGAATGGATATATATATATAATAGATCAGACAACAACAACATAAAAGACACTACATGAGAGAATAGTTGATTTGAAGCTGAATGCAAGAGATATTCTAATTAATGGAGACGTTGCCATTGTTAATAATAGACTGATGCTTAGATGTAGTGTTAGTTAAGCTTAGTAGTAAATTGTATCTTGAATCCGCAGTTAAATTTAGTTAAAGTCAATTCGCATCAAGTAAAAGCTTGGTTATCTTATTCCAGATTTTATTAGAGATGTAAATACAACTGTTGTGAATATATGAAATATTGAACTGTTAGATTGATTTCTTGTGAATCTTTGTGTGGATCTCAAGTTTTTCGTTAGAAATCTAACAGAAATATCTGCAGTAGAGTTATGGAATATTAAAACTCTTCAAATGCTCCGATATTATTTGAAAATTTTTAATTTTAACTTTACTACTACATTTTGTTATGCACTCAGCGTTATTGTTTGAATAAAATATACATATTATTGTGTATTAATAAACAAATTCCCAGATTTCTGTGTTTAAGAGAAAATTTGCTTATCATGCAATATATTTATATTTTAAAAATATTGTATAATAAGCAATTATGTGTTCTCATGTTTATTTAGTTATTTCAGATATTGTTGTATTTGAAAATGTGTTTTCCTAATTTCAGTCATGATCTCTGACATACTGTAAAGATAACAATCGATAATGACTCGCCATGTAAACTGAAGTATATTTAACATAAAAATTGACAAACATTTTAAAATTAATCAATTAACTCAAGGGTGCAAAATTTTAAGAAAAATACATATTTAAAAACAATGTTACAAGTAATAAATGTTTCATAGCACTCTGTAAGTCACTCTAAGGATGGAATATCTGAAATAGCTTTTATCAGATAGAACGACGGAGAATATGCAAAATACACACACACACACACACACACACACACACACACACACACACACGAAGATTAAACTACACATCAGTATCACATTTTAAAGCGAAATTCATTTGAATAAGTGAGAGTTGTGTGTGTGTGTGTGTTCGTTCCTCAAATATCTAATGTTTTGCTAAAGGTTACTGTTGGCGCCAGTTGGAGAGAGTTCCTTTGTATAGATTTGCTCCGAGCCAATTGTTACAAACTTTTTGTATTCAGTTCGTAAAGTATAGCGATCCCATATGGTTGGAATCCGTTTCGCTTATTAAAATTTGTTAAAATTTACAGTTCATTCTTATTATAGCGGTAACAGTTACCGAATATATTAATTTACAAGATTTCTTTTTTCTAGTCTTTTAAAACAAAAAATTATGGAATATAATAATTCTATAAAAGACTATAGAAGTAAAGAATAATCAGTAGAACGATCTGCATTTTACCTTTTTTTTCTATACCAAATTCAGTTTTCGGTTACAAGTTTCTTTTGGTTCTGAATTTTGTATATTTAAAGAACAATATTTGTTATGAAATTGAAGAAAAATAAGAGTCATTCTTTCCTTCAACGCTGATAATAGTAAAATAAAATATCAGTCAAGACAAATCTACCACAAATTTAGACAATTTTGTTATACGTTTATTACATTTTGAATATTACAATGAATAGAGTTTTGGAAATCTTGGATGGTATTAAATTTAATCAAAGGGGCAAACATACCAGTTTTCCTCTTCAAAATTCAAAAAAAGTTTTCCTTTATTATAATCAAAACAATCGTTTTTAATATGTAGCAATAGAATATTTTTTTATCGTACAATAATTTTCTTTGTATGAACTTCAAAAATGTAAAGATAAAGCATGTTGAAACAAATCGAAACAATGATCAGTTCACATTGGCCTTCCACAAGGTACATATTGTTTTTGAAAATTTACCATTAAAAAAGGTTGAAGCAACAAAATATTCATATTGCTTACATGAATGATAGCAATAAACTTAAATAAAACTTAGCTAAAAGACGATACTTATCCCTTTTATTAAAAAAAAAATGGAAAGGAATATAGAAGAGGCAGGGAATATTCAAAATTAAAACTTTTACGATTTCAATATGTACTTTTAGTGCATTTTAGTTGTTGGCAATTTCGTTGCCTACATCCAAGTAAGTCTACCATTGTTCAGGAAAAGTTGTTTACCCGATACGTTTAGGTGGCTCTCAGTTGATTTGTTGTGAACGGGTCTGTCGCAAACTGAGGCTGCTAGACATCTTAATGTATTTCGCAAAGCAGTTCAAAGACTTATGGATAAGTTTAACTCTAAAGATTCTATGTTTATATGACATGTTCAAAATAGACCATGATTTACAACATCTATTGACGATCATTTTCTAGCTCTTTCAGTCCGAAAAAGGAGAAGCTTCAGATTATTTTTGATAATTTTTTCGCTTCAGGAACAAGAATCTCCGCTATTACGGTGCGAAGATGTCTTCATAATGCAGGTCTCTATGCAAGACGACCAGTAGCGCCATTTTCTCTGAATTTGCCCCAAAAATGTCATCGCTTACGTTGAGCAAGAGAACACGCTTTCTTAACCAGATAGAGAAATGGGCTTCTATACTCTTCGCAGATAAGTCTAATTTCAAATTGGAGAATACTTATTGGAGAAGGCTTCTGCTGATTTGTGGGAGTAATGCATCGGATATAATTAATCAAATAATGTGTTAAAGGCCCACAATCACAGAGGCGGTGGAATTATAGTTTGGGTTGAGTTCTCTCTCTCAGTAGTCACATTGACATGCATGTTTTCGATCGAGGAGCTCTAACTGACTAAGATATCGGAACGTGATCCCTTATCAGAATGTCCATTCATTTGCCACTGGTATTATATAGTTTTAAAAAAATCCATTCTGATGTAATATAATATGGATCATATTGAGCTGTGTTTGTTGGGGACTAATTTGAAGTTGTCGATTTTGATCGAATGGGAAAACCAGTTCAATCTCCACATCCGAATCCAATAGAGCCTATTTGGGACTACCTTGATAGACACGTTAATGCTTTAAATCCAGGGTGGTCAATACGTCAATCATGATCAAACGGGGGACCACCAAGACATTTTGGGGTAGCCACCTAAAAGTTTTACAAGTAAGTAATTATATACGGAAAATTCAAGATTGGGTGACAGTACGCAGACTACACCTTCTCCTGACTATAACAACAAAAACTAATTTTAGGTAAACAATGTTTCATTTTTTAATGTATTTTGAATTGTTCCATAATAAATGTATCATTTGATATAATTATATTTGTGGCTATTATTATTAAGCTTGTATCTTGCGTTTTTCTTTAAACGCGGTTTTAAAAGTGTTGTTTTTTTATTTTAGTTCTGTAGGTAAGTACATATTCCGTACTTATTATTAAGTTATAATAATAACTTTTTTTTTCTCACCTCACCACACCTACGACATTGGGCAGTAGCGTATACAAGAATTTTTACGGGGTCGAAGGTTGAAGATCTACCATTCTTGTATCATATCCCAATACGCAGCTATATATATATATATATATATATATATATATATATATATTTGATTTTGTTGATTGTCGAGAACAAAAAACAGCAAAAAAATAAATTACTGAATAAATAATTAACATTAATAAATATAAAAAAATTACCGATATCAAATATTTAATTACATTTTACATACTATATATATGGGATTATGATGAATCGGAAAAAAAATGAAGGGTTATGAGGGAGGGTCAGGACCCATGGACCCCTTGAAAAAATTAAAAGCCCGCACCCTGGGAAAGTCCGCCCACACCCCTGCTTTAAATCCTCTGTCAAGGAGGTGGTACAAGGGTTACTCCGCGTCTGGTCTTCGCATCCCATTTCGATGTCCGACAACTTATTCATAGCATGGAAAATCGATGCCACTAGTGCATTGCAGTTAGGAGGAGTTACATTCCTTAATAGGACTCTTTTTTTTATAATATTTTCATTTTCATTACACTTTTCCGTGTGAAACTATGATCTAATGTTTTCTTTAAAAACTGACTTTTCGGCTGAGAGTCCTTATTTTGTCGTTGTAAGTCATGTTTGTGTCAAATTTATTTAAATTTCCGAACCGCATTCGTAAAGGATCTGTTCACTGCATATTTCTTCTAAAATTTTTGTTTCTGTGTTTGTTCATTTTCAAATTAGACGCAAAAAAATAGAAGTTGTACCTTAATTTTGGGAGGCCATTGTATCAACAAACATTTAATATGACAAGAGTACATCTTACATTTTTACAAAGATGTGAATTCCTTAAGTAAACAAAGAAAATATCATGAAATAATTCATGTGGAAACTATTTTCTTAAAAAAATCAAATAGGGATTACATTTTTTTTTCTTTTTCGCGTTGATATTTATTGATAACAAAATTGTTTTGAACGACTGTGGGATTAATGACTTATCAACCGAATCATAACAAAGCATTTGACCTCTTATCAGATTCATTCATGTACAGCCAAAATTAAATTGAGTTTCCCTAAATGAGCAATTCATTGTGTTTTTGTTATTAAGATCATAATGATATACAAAATTTTTTCCTCTCAAGTTATAATATTTTTGTTACATCTACATTTTTGAGAAGTAAAAACAGATTCTTATTTTTCACTTAAGCAAGAAAAAAATTATCTAGACAGCGTAATTCTTTAAAAACAAACAGCCTTTTTTTCAAAATATCTTTCTTAAAAGGATGATGCTGTTTAAACATTATTTTAGAAATAAAAAGCTGTAAAGTAAATAGAATCTTAGAATTTTCAATGGAAATCTTTTATGTAAGTATTAATTAACTAAATCTTTGATATAAAAATTTATGACCCTCATTGGACAGATAAAAATTAATTTAAACATCAGAAGGTTGAATTTTTAAAAAGAAAGAAAAATAAACCGTATAATTTATTTTTTAGTGAAATTCTGAATCACTTTAAGAATAAAGTAGTTATATATATATATATATACAGAGGCCCCAAAAGTGTTCGTACACTTGCAATTTCCTATAAAATTTAATGTTTTCGACTAATAAAAATTAATATATTGGAATTGTAATTTTTTTTATGATATCTGCAACTTGTTCTTAATAGAATGACATAATTATTTTTTTAAAAATGATATTACTATTATTTTTAAAAATTAATAATCAAAGAGCTATTGAAAAATTACGCCACAAAAGTCTTCGTACACCTAACAAAAAATCTCAACTTAGCTTTAAATATTGTATTTCTTTCTTACTTTAGTACTTAGTAGGATATCTTTTAGCGTCCACAATAACTTTTAAATGTTTTGATGTAGATTTAATCAGTTTTTTGTAATTTCTGCATCGGTTTTCCTTCATGTTTCTGTTATTATAGTTTTTACTTCCCATTATGTGTTTACATGTCATGTTTTCTCTTTCTTAAATCAAATTCTCACCAAATATGTTCTACTGGGCTAAATTAAACTGATTTAGGAGGTTTTTTCAGAATTTTGAACAGTTATAGAGACACTAGCGGCGTACATTGAGAGCAGAGCGCTTGACGTCATTATCCTGTTAAAAAATGAAGTAGTCTCCTATATCCAAATTTTCGCCGGATAATTTAAAATTTCACTTTAAAATATTTAAATAGAGCTGATGATTCACAATACCATCAAAAAATACCAAATTACCTACGTTTGAGGCCGATTTACACCTCCACGCAAGAACACTTCCATCTCCATAGTTCATTGATCCAATTTGATTTTTGAGATTAAGTTTCACAGAATTCAAAATTGACAGCAAATTGATTGGGATGACAGAAAATTAATCATTTTTGGTTAGGATGGACACATAATAGTTTATAAATGAAAAAATGAGGAATTTAATCCCATGAATTTATGTGGAACAAGAACTCCACCCTCATGCTTCAGCATGGAGGTGGAGGTGTTCTTACGGGGGGGGTGTAAATGGGCTTCAGGATTAGGTAATTTGATATTTTTTGATAGTATTGAGAACCATGAGCTCCATTTAAATATTTTAAAGAGAAATTTTAAATTATCCGGCGAAAATTTCGATATTAGAGACGACTTTATCTTTTAACGTGGTAATGAAGTCAAGCGCTCTGCTCTCAATGTACGCCGCTGGTGTCTCTATAACTGTCCAAAATTCTGAAAAAACCTCCTCAATCAGTTTATTTAGCCCAGTAGAACATATCTGCTGAGAATTTGACTTAAAAAAAGAAAACATGACATATGAACACATAATGGGAAGTAAAAACTATAATAACAGAAGTATGAAGGAAAACCGTTGCAGAAATTACAAAAAACTGATTAAATTTACATTAAAACATTTAAAAGTTATTGTGGACACTAAAAGATATCCTACTAAGTGCTAAAGTAAGAAAGAAATACAATATTTAAAGCTAAGTTGAGATTTTTGTTAAGTGTACGAAGACTTTTGTGGCGTAATTTTTCAATAGCTTTTTTATTAATAATTTTTAAAAATAATAGTTATATCATTTAAAAAAAATAATTATGTCATTCTATTAAGAACAAGTTGCAGATATCATTAAAAAATTACAATCCAATATATTAATTTTTATTAGTCGGAAACATTAAATTTTATAGGAAATTACAAGTGTACGAACACTTTTGGGGTCCACTGTATATAGCATCTTTTGCTTGATTAATTTTATCTTTTTCTTATAAATTAGTTTGGTAGTTATAATATGTTCTTATCTTTAAGAAAAAATCGTCTGCGATTATTCTTTTTAACAATATATTTTTTCCGTAATTTGTGCAGAATAATAGTTTCTCATGCGATTGATTTTAGAAATAAGGCAATGGTGAAAGAAAAAAGTCATCAGTTTGACAAGAAATCCCAAGAAAACATATTATGAGAAAATCGACGAAAAAAGTACTCCCTATTTCAAAATGCATCAATCTAATTTAATTGAGGATATTTCTTCAAATCCTGGACTCTAATGAAACAAACGTGTTTCCTCTTTCTGTTAATTAACATCATGAAACAAATGTATGAAAAAATGGAAAAGAAGAAAAGTATTAGCACTTCTGATATTGTATTTGCTAATTATCAGTTTTTGATTCTCTTTTGATATCATTATTATTTCTTAAAAAAAAATGCTTTTTTCACGGTTAAAACTGTTTCTTGCAAAGAATTGTATTACAAACTAATTATATATATTTTTACTGTCAACTCAAATTTATTTTTCAAAAAAACAAATAAATAAAAAAAAAATTTTATGAAGATTTATTTTGGAATTTCTACATTTTAATATTTGGATATCTTAATTTACCCAAAATCATCAGCAACAAAGTTATCAGAAATGTATTAAATTTGAAAATCTGTGCAATGTTTTTCTTTTTTCTTTTTTGAAGATTTTTTTAATCTTTAAATTTAAAAATTGACATATGCAAAGTGTGTCTGAATTTTAAAAGAGCGATATACATTTATAATATATGTATAGATATATATGTAAAAAGTATGCAAACTTGTTTTAATGCTGGAACATTTTTTTCCTACGTGAAACAGTGTATTTTGAATTTGGATTGAGTTCTTTAGATTTGGACATAACAGTTTTGTTAATGCTTAGCTTCAGTTCATAACTGTAATGTAGCATATCCTAGCCTTTACATATATATTTAATTTTATCCCACAAATTCTAAATTCTAAGGGATGTGCGTTTTTTATATTTAGATCAATAATACAAAAACCTTCAAGATTCTTTTTTAAAACTCTTTTCTCCTTATATTTGAGAATTCGTAGTGTCATTAAGATTGGTATCAATCGGTGGGTGATACTTAAATTATCATTTCTTCCGTTCCTTTACTTTTTCTCTTAGTGGTATAATATTTATTTTTTATTAATTTTTACCAATCACATAAAAAAAACTATATATTAAATTACAATAGAGTTTTTATTTATTTATTTATTTTAGGAAAATGACTGGCACATATATTTGGGGAAATTGAATTAATTATTCTATTCTGAAGAAGAAAAAAAACAAAAAACACGAGAAATACTCTGAGTAGAAAACAATCTGCAATTGATTGCATTTCCATTAAAGCTCTATTACTTTCACCATTTCCTTTTTTTTTTTTTTTTTTTACCCAATGTATTTTCTGGGTATCAGTCTCATTTGGCTACTTTCTTGGGCACAGTTACTGGATATTTGTAAAAGCTTGTAAATAAAAATAAAATTGAATGTGTTTTTTTTCTGCCACAATCCTGTTTTAACAAACAACAGTGGTTCTTTATTCAAGATTGCACTAAATATAACAAAAGTTTAAAAAAACTTTCTTCGGAATTTTTTCATTAGAACTTTAGGGAAAATATACTAAAGAAATTTTTAAAAATTCTAAGCCTACATTCAATAAAAGTAAAAGAAAGAAAAAAATAGTAAGAACAATGAGCCTATTTGGAAATAAAAATTAATTGATAGTTATAACAAAAAAATATTTATATTCTGATTCAAGCCGATATTATAATTTCAATATTCATGGAACCAAGATAGCCTAGTGACTACGGCAGTATATATATATATATTATATATATATATATATATAATTCTCAACCTTTTCTTTCTTTCTTTTTTTTTTTTTTTTTGTTCGTTACACTTTTAACTATTTTAAAATTTGGTGGCACATTAACAAGAAATAAGTTTAAAAGAATTTTATTTTTGTAATACAATATCTCAAATAGTTTATCAAAAAAACTTTCAATATTAAATCAAATAATATGTCCGACGAAGGCAACAAAATGTTTATTGAGTAATTAATTATAATAATACATTTAATGGGAAAATTGAGCTTGAGGATTTTCTTACAATTTCGTTTTTATTTGGTCGTAAAAATGATAATTCCGTTTTCACAACGTCATCCACATTTAAAAATTTCGATCTTTTTCATTTTTATATTTGTCAATGCTGAAAATCCGAGAGTTCACACTTATAAGATGTAGAAAACTGTAACAAAATTTTTAAAGCCTTTTTCTCTCTCTCTCGTTTTTTTTTTTTTTGATTATCGTGAAGTAATCGCCTCTAATTTTCATCCAAAATGAATTAATTGACTCTTTCGAATGTTTTGAAATTAAATTGTAATAAACACCCTTGTCTACCCTGAGACCCGGCTACAGGTGCGGGAGGAAGTGAAAGATGATTCGACATGATAATTTCCAATTATTTTTTTTTTTTAACTTTTTACTCGACTCAAAAATAATTCAGTGAATCAAAATAAAAATAATGTTTCCGATTAGTCAACACAGGTCGAGAGTCGCTTTTTTGGAGAATACATCTAATAAATTAGCCACTTTGTATTAATCACCTTAAAGTTGCTTTACACGGTAGATATGTGACTAATTCCACTTAAACCTCTTTAATACTTCAAGAATCAAATATATTATAAAAGTGACTAATACCGTAACTGTGTGTGTAGGCAGTGTTCTTATCTATTAAGGCTTAATCCTTCGATTTCTTCATCAATATCACCTTCCTGTCTTTATTCTCTCACACGGATTTTCTAACCTTCTTCCGTATTTTTTCTACTTATATCTCACTTTATCACTTTTAGTTAACTAACTTTCTAACTTCTAACCTCTCTAGCAAGCGAACCTGAACTATATATAATAAAACTTAATTTGCATATCACGTCTTTTTCTTAAGGTATGTGACTACCTTCGGAGCATTTTTTTTTTAATATATAAATTTTCAACTAAATAAACACTTTTTAATTTGAAATGGGGCATAAAACTAGGAATTCAAGCAAACCTTCCTCAGAATTAAAAATAATTTTGGATATATTGGGAATTTTGAGTGAAATTTTAGTGAAAAACTGCAGTTACGGTAAACTTTGTATTGAAAATTGTAATTAATATATTCGAATAATATTTATACAGCACCTAAATAACATCATTATCTGAGCTTAGATTAGATTTGTAATACTTTTGAAATTTTTTTAAATATGTCATTTTTTATGCAAGAACTCAATTTTTTACAAAAAACTAACGTTATTTTCTCACAAAAAGTGCAATAAAATATATAAATATATACACAGAGAATAGATCATAGTCTATACTGGAGAAAAAACTAAGTAAATCATTTTCTGAAAAAACTTCAATTCAATATCTTAAAAAGAAATCCTGTAGTGCTTTTTACCGTGAATCAAAAAATTGAAAAACATAGTTTCTCAGAAAATTCATTTAAAGATTTTAATACAATATAAAAAAATTAAATACAATTAAATAAATTTAAAAAAATAAAATTAAATAAAAATAAAATAATGTTTAATTACATTTTAAACTCACCATATTTATAGGTCAAGATCTCTTTAGCTTTATGTTTAACTAATTCGGACTTATTTTTAACCTTTTGCTGTTTTCTGGAGAGTTTTATAGACTATAACAATTGTCGTGTTTAGCGAAATTTTGATGAAAAATTGCAGTTACACAAAATTCTACTAAATTCATTCAAATAATATTTATACAGTACATAAATTACATCTTTATATGTGGTAGGAACTGAAAGATTTGTAATACTTTTGAAAGTTTTTTAAATATGCCAAATTTTATGCAAAAACTCGATTTTTTAAAAAAATTATGATTTTTTTCTTCATAAAAAAGCGATAAAGTTCATAAATACATACACAGATATTAGATTTTGATTCATAGCACACAAATATAACTAAATAAAACATGTGGTCTGAAAATTTCAATTCAATATCTTCAAGATAATTTGTGTTGAGATCTACTTCCGGTTTTGTAAACTCCATTTCCGGTTTACTAATTATGCTATAACTTTTCTTTTAAATATCGTAGAAATAAAAATAGTGTGTTTTTGGAATCTTAAATGTATGAGCTATAAAATAAAAGCATAAAAGAAATTTCGAAAATTTCCCACAAAACGGTGAATTTTGGAGAAGGTTGATATTTTTCATGGCCCCAAAGATTTTTCAAGAGGGTTAGTGAAAGGACGCATATAGATAGGTCCCAAAATTTCGCTTATTATAGAGCGAAATTAGTTCTAACAAATGGATTAAAACCCAATCAATTTTTTTTTATATCCAAATGTGGGAAGTATTGAGTAACTCTCTCCGCTAGTGTTTCCAAATGGTCAAAAACAATTTAATGAATAGTTTATTTCTATAAAATAACCGTATAATTCGGTTCAGTCATTTTTTTAAAAATTTTTTTCTCAGAGTATAATTAATAAAAATATTTGGCCGCATACTTCAAGAATTAGGTGGCACACAAAAGTGCCGCGGCACAGTGGCTAAGAAAATCACGTTCACGGTCGTGAACTCGTGGCCGGCATGTCATGAACTTAAACCTTGGTGCCACTGAAGACCCGAAGTGTACATGGGTGAATGTATGTTAAATTTGTCAAGATTACCATTACCTGTCGTTTTTGAGAGAAGTCAGCTCAGGTGTCGTGGATGTCATTTGACAGAGGTTCAAAATTACAAAGTCTGTTGCATATAGTCAGTGGCGTCTTAAGGCATGGGCCAACTGGGCCCTGGCCCAGAGCCTCCACCTCAGTGGGGGCCTCGTCTCCTTTTCGACTCAATACGAATATTGTTAATGGTCAAATGTGTTATTTTCGGTTGTATTCTCCGAAAAACTGAGAATTTCGGACTATATGTTAGTTGGCAACACTGGCAAGGCTATATTATTATGTGAAGATGTCGTTCATGTATAGTCCTAGGTCTACCATAATACACCAAAAGTCCTTAAGTCAAAGAGCAACAGTCGACCAAGCCGAATTTCAGCTATTGTAAGTCCAGTGGCGTAGCTGAGAACATTAGGGCGCCACCTGCAAAGTCAGGTTTTGGGCCCCCAAATCAGATTTTACAGAGGGTACGTACTTGGTGTCAGTCAGGCTTTGGGCTCCCTAGAATCCTGACTCCCACCCGTGATATGCAGGGGTGTATGTTACGCCACTGTAAGTCATGCACGTTTGTTTGTTTCGGGTTAATGTTTGTACGAGTATTTGACAACGTATATGCTATGTACTATCTAATTTTAAGGGTCATCATAGGAGGAGCCTACTTTTACGTAGGGCCCAGGGCCTCAACAAGTCTTAAGACGTCTCTGCATATAGTCCTCGTGTTCCTTTAGATTACGACGTTAATAACATTCATTCAATGTTCCTCATTCTATATAGAATACTATAAGCCTCTTCAAAATTATTGGAGGTACGTTCCTTAACGTGCACAATTTTGCACCATTATAATTTTCAGTGTCTTTTAATTCCCCTCATGTAGTAAAATAGTAAGCTGAGATTTCCGAAAATTGTATTTTATTACTGGACTGAGTTAGACAATGCATAAATTTGAATTTTAAATACATGTGTGCAATTTTAATCAATTCAACAAGTATTTCTACACCATGTATTTTATCTATTTATAGATACACTCATGTCCATAAATTAAGGATAATTCAGAATCACCCAGAAATTGAACTCTAAAATAAAAATTTCACCTGTAGAATTATCACACACATCTTGAAGAAGAATATGCGTATTACAGGAAACCACCAGATGGTGCGGATAGTACGTCACAATGAGACGAGAGTGTAAGAGAGGGGTATATAAGGAATGGTGGCAAAGAAGTAAAATTGTTCACAAGCGCTTTAAAAGCCTTTCAGTGCAATAACTGCATAGTTATGGCACAAAGGAAGCATTTGGAGGATTTTTTACGTGGTAGAATTATCGGACGACTGGAATGTGGACGTACCCAGCTGGAAGTATCCGAGGGACTTGGAATCGCCCAGAGTGTCATCTCCAGGCTTCGCAACGATTCCAAGATGAGGGTAATGTGAGTAGATGTTACAGCACAGGTCGCCCCGAGTTACAACGCCGAATGAGGACCGGTATTTGGCAGTTACTGCAAAAAAACAGATGGAGCACAGCATCAGACCTATCTCGTCAGCTCTCTTCAGCTACCGGTACGACAGTTTCAAGGCAGACCGTGTACAGACGCTTAGGGCACATTGGTCTATATGGTCGTAGGCCTGTCAGATGTGTTCCCCTTACCGCAACTCACTGTCGCCTGCGATTAACCTGGAGTAGAGGCATGCATTATGGACACGCAACAGTGGTTTGTGTGATGTTTTCCGACGAGTCCAGGTTTAGTTTGCAGTCGCCGGACTTTCATATGGAGAGCGCCAGGTACCCGTTACCACCAAGAGAACACCATTAACGCACCGTTACGGTGATGCAGGATAGCTCGTTTGGAGAGGAATTATTCTTGGTTCCAGAACTGACCTGCATGTTCAGAGTGTAACGATGACAGGCCGCATCTATCGGGATGTCATTCTGGAACAACATGTACGTTTGTTTCGGGCGCCATGGGTGCTGAATTTCTGCTTATGGATGACAACGCCGTCCTCACCGTGCAAACATTGTAGACGAATGCCTTCAATCGGAGGATATCACCCGTATGGATTGGCCAGCATACTCACTGGACTTGAATCCAATAGAGCATGCGTGGGATATGCTTGGCCGACGAATTGCAGCCCGTCAACCGCCTCCCACCTGTCTACCGGAACTTCGGAGGGCATTGCTCGATGAGTGGTGTAATATTCCCCAAGATCAGATTGATAATTTGATACTCAGCATGCGTAGGCGTTGTAAGGCCTGTATTGCATCGTCCGGGAGACATACTCCGTATTAACCATCATACTAACCATGTTATACTGTTTTTTGTAAATAGGTTCATTTTGAAATTTGCTCCAGGGAGTGAAAATCGCAATTTTTATTAATTATGTCAAACATATAGCATCTTTTTTGCTCTTTACCTTTTGTTTAATAAATAGATTTTACAAATAAGTCAAATTTGTTTTGCTTCTGTCTCTTTCTTTGCCTGAACTTCATTATCCTTAATTTATGGACATGAGTGTATTTTGTTGTGGCACAATTTCAACTAATCCTTTCATTCTGAGTGTCACCCTTCTGAAAAGTAACATTCACTGTGGTCCACACTGCTGTAAAATGTCACTGTTGAAAACAAGAGCCACACACAATGTTTATTTATTTATTCTGAGAGCAAAATGTTCTTGTATTAATATTTCATTCGAATTTCACATATTTATAATTCACATATTTTTAATACAAATACTTTTTATATGAATTAATCACTTTCTTTCCTTACACAATTATGTTTTAAATTTTAATTAAATAAAATAAATTATCAAGAAAATATTTTAATAAAATTAAAATATTTTCTAGCATTTAAAAGGGAAACTGCATTTATATTGAAATTTTAAAGACTCATTTATAATTGTCTACATATATGTTTCGCAACAACACAAACTCATTACGATTAAGCCATTTTCCTTTCTGAAAAAAAGTATTCCAAATTTAGATCCTATTTTTTAAAGTGATGTGAAGTCAGTCTTAAAAAGATCTCTTTCTTTTGACGATCGTCCATTACACAAATAATTGACTCATTAAAAAACCCATTTGGTAGACTGAAACGCTCTAAAAGCGGTATCTTCCCTGGAGGAAATATTTGAAATGACTCTTTGGTGAGTGTCCGAAAGCGAAAACAAATCAAATAAAAGAAATGCTCAAACTGGTCTTGACCGTCACGCACGAAACGGGTTCCCGGGAAGAAGACATTCCATCTCGTTTCTCTGAGGACCCCGTTTCCCTTCCGGCCTCACCTTTTGAAACTTCACTTCTTAGGCCATCAGAAGGAAATAAAACCGCATAAAAGATGCACTGGGTAACCAGTCCAATGGTAGATGAAAATAAGTTCATATTTTATGCAGATATTAAAAAACGTTAATAATGATAATTCAAAAAAAAAAAAAAAAAAAAAAAACGTTTAAAAGATTTTGAGAATCTTTAAAAAATTTTAATTCGAAGGGAATACGAATATATTAGTTTTAAGTATGAGATAAGATCTTTTTTGCACTTACGGCTGAAATAATGGGAATAAATTAAGATTTCCTTGCTTCATTTTTAAGCAAAAGAAAAGAAGAATCTATTTAAATCTTCTAAAAAAGAAACAGATATCTGTATTAATTTGTGTTCTAAAGATTGGAGGGTCCTGTTGGAGGGAATAATGATTTCTTGTTTAAATTTATAATATTTATAAGCCTTAAAAGCATGTTTAAAAAATCTTGTGAAGGAAAAAAAAAATGCTTTAAAATTTTTTTCACATGTCTTTTGTCCGAAGCAAAGCTTTCAGACTTGAAAATTCCTGTTTAAAATTAATTTAAATACTTCAGATAAGTGTAAAAGGATTGATGGAGGTCGTGGTACCTCCTCCTCATGTTGGTTGAAGTGAAGATCTCCCTATTGTTGGGGCTCATGGGGTATTCGAACGCAGCAGGGATTGAGAAGCCATTAAATCGGACCCGAAATTATTACAAAAGGCATTCACAATAACTTAATTTTATAAATTTAAACTTTAGAACTGAGTGCTCAATATGAGGACAAGACAAACTAAAAGCTGGGATTATATGTTAACGTATCTGAAATGAGATACAAACTGTTTAACTTGAAAAGAGAAATTTTACTAGATGTGCTAACTCTTAAGGTAGCTAGCTACGCGACTATAATTCAAGCAGGGATGTCTTAAGACTTTTTGAAGACCTGGGCCCTGAAACATCTTAAGATATTTTTAGACGCTGAGCCCCTATACAAAAGTAAGCCTTGTCTGTGATGTTTAAAAGTAGATAGTATATAGCAAGGTTGAGCATTAAGTCGATCGCGATCGACCAGTGGACCACTGGGACATTTTGGGGTGACCGCCTTTACTAATACCTAAGATGTGCATACTAAAAAAAAACGTATTTGTGGCTCACTGGCCAACTAATCTGGAGACTGGGTGGACCATAACACCTTGAAAAAGTTAGAAGTAGCCCGCACCCAGGAAAAGTCTGCCCACCCCTGGTATATAGCATGCGTTGTCAAATACTCGTACAAACGGTAATTTGAAACAAATAAATGTGTATGACTCACAATATAACAACCCAAGGCACGAACTGGTTCCACTGATGGCCGTATTTCGACTTAATGAGTTGAATTATTGTTTATGGGTTTAGGCCTAGGCCGAGACAAGGACAACGTTCATCACATAATAATAGTCTTGCCACTTTTACCAGTTGAAACTTGGTTTGGAATTCCCTGTTTTTCAGGTACCTACGGGAATAAAATTTGACCAGTATAATTAGACGGATGATGATCTTATTAAGGATGAGTTCGAAAACGTAGCGAGGCCCCAACCGAGGGTTAAGCCCTGGGCTTCTGCTCAGTTGGTCCATGCCTTAAGACGTCCTTGAATTCATGCACTAATTGTGTGACAATATTGTCCAATCATCTCCTATTCTCTCAAAATATATAATTAGTGTATACTATTTACGTATACTATTTGGTTGTAACGTTCATGTTCGGAGTGGAGTTGTTCTAACTCAAGATGGCAATTTGACTGGACAGAAGAAACCCCAAGTTAAAGAGAATATATCTTGCGAATAGCCCAATGCCCCAAAGTTTCTATTTTTACCAGTATATTCCTAATTTTAATCAATTTGTATGGATATGAAAAGAAAAAATTCACTTACATTGAATCAAAAATAAAGTAGTTAATACTTTTCACACATTATTAATTTTTGTTCTGATGATTAATCAAAACTAATCATATGATTTATCTCATAAGTACTATACTTTAATTCATTATCGAATTTAAAAATATTTTAGTCAACAGCTTTATAGATAAAAATAGATTCCTCTGACTATTTGAATGAATAATGTACAACTTAAATTCTACTGAAATAAATCCTCAGTACATTACCATGCTGCTTGAAAACAATAAACAAAGGATTTTGTGAAGGATAATTATTTTAGATAAGCTCAATTCGTAAATAAAAAATATTTATTTTGAATCAAACAAGCTTGAAAATGTTCTTATGTAAAAGTAATAGTTAAACACATTCACAATTTTTTCCTATTTTATTATTTTATTTTCGTTGTTATCTCAGTAATTGTTGATTCTACGAGCAATTAGAAAGGATTTTACGAAAAGGAAATGAACTGCTTAGTTTTTTAAATCAATTTCACTTGTAGAGTATTTTATGAACTATATATTTCTACCTATATACAAATTTATTTTTAAATTTAAATCTTTTGACAAGTTTTACATATTTTTTTGTAAGACAATGAGTCATGTTTTTAGTTTCCTTCCATGTTTAAAACTCAGAACCGGTTACATTAAATTCCGTTTCTAGTGGTTTCAGAAACTACATGCTATTTGCAAATAATTTTATTATTGACAGTGATTGGTGCAAGACCTCGTTCTACTTACGTGGGTTTTAAACGTAATGCCTTAAAAAAAATTCCGTTTTCCTTTTTTTTTTTTCCATTTAAGATTTACGAATTGAATTAAGAATTATTTTCTGATTCTAGGAATCGGCATAAATACTGCTCTTATTGTAGGGGTTTCACCTTACACTTCACCTGATTTCTTGAAAGTGGGTCTGTGTTAAAAAATGTAAAGATGCAATGAAATTATTTACAAAAATATTTTACTTCATTAACTTTATTTTGAATGACAATTTATATTATCATGTAATTCTTTTCAGGTAAACATATGCAACAAATAACTACGTTAATAAATGTATTTGTGTCATTAAAATACTATGAAGTAAAATAAATTTCTTATTTAACGTAACAAAAAAAAACTGTAGCTTTTTACATTTATTTATTTTTTTTATCAATAAATTCTTAGTTTCTATGTATAAAGGACTTTTATTGGATACTATTTACATTTTATATTCCTTCTTTACACACAATATTATGCGTTTGAGAAATCGCACTCAACCACCCCGAACTTGAGCCGGCTGAATATAAATTATTGAAATTAAATCTAATTGTAACTTCTTTGCGGCAACTAAATTAATATCGTCTGCAGATTTTTCAACTTTTAATTTATTTGAGATTGGATTATGGAATTGTAGTAAAGTTGCTGCTGAAATTGTTTGCTGCTGCTTGAAGTTAATACATATTCTTCAATACCCTTTTGTATATGAAAGAAAGTAGTTTTAATTTAATTCTTTCGTGACATCTTAAGAATAATAGGATTTAATACAACAATGCATAAATAGACAAAAATTTGAAAAATATGTATCGCAAATCTAAATAATTTTACTATTATAAATTGTTCAGAGTTATTAAAGTAATTTTGTAATACGAATAATTGTTACGCTTGTCCTTTATTTGCATTATTTAATTTTTTTAAAAAATATTGCAATTTTATAATTTGGATTAAACTGTAAATAAAAAATTCTTATGAGATCTTAATTTGCTTTATTTTTCTATCAGTTTAAAATTTCAATGTATTAATTCAATTAAAATGTGAAAAAGAATAAATGAAAAATATTGTGGTTGGTTTTAAGGAACGATATTGACGGATTGTTTAAGCGCACTTGATTTTAAGAGCATTTATAGAGGTCTTCGTCTCCTGTCTTGATTAGTTTAACCCTTTTGTAGGTCATTTATTTCGCTTTTGAATTTCTCGCTGTTTTTTGTTTTGTTAGCAATTAAACAATAGCGTTCAAGGAAATATATTTTATTTTGCCGAATTTTATGTTTACATTTAAATTTTAGGGGTGAGAAGAATACTTCCTCTAAAGAACCATTCACCATCATAAAGAAAATTAAATGTAATGGTGATTATTTCCTATGAAAAGATGAGAAGCATGTTTCAATGCACAAAAAAGGGGTCATCACGCTCTGTACACATGTAATGGATCCTCTTTTCTTGTCCGTTTCTGCGACATTTTCTACATCGTCTATAGCTGGAAACCATTTTTGGCATATGATTTCACACACTGGCTAAGCACATAGCATTTGGAAATACGTATTTCTTTGCTTGGAGGCTAGCAGGAGGTCCTTTCCATTTTCTTGAGGAATATCCGTCTATTAGCTGACGAGATAATGCTATGCTGGATGTTAGCTGGTTAAAGTGGAATGTTAGCTGGCATAAACTTCTGTTTCTTCTGTTCACTTGCCTAAGTATGAAACAACTTATGACAGCAAGGTCAATATAAGAAATTAAAAGATACGATGCCATCATTTTAAAGTTCTTCTTTTTTTGGTATTTTTCGTTTATTTGATTGACGCAATCAACCTCTCTCATGACATCGCTACAGTGACAGCCTTTGGACAAAATAGTTCTTCTTTAGTAACACCTTTTTTTTTGTTCGATTTATAAATGTCATAGTCGCTGGATTATGGGTATAAGCACAAAACTGAAGCGGGAATTAGTCTTCCCGTCGCTATAATAGCACGACCAATGTTTTTATAATGAGTTTTGCGCTCCTCACAGGTGTATTTTGTAAGATCATGTAAATGGGAAGTAATCTCTTTTCCCAAGGCCCATGAAAGGGAAACAAAATAAATAATGTGTAATTATAATAATGTGTAAAAAATGATGTTTTTTTAAAAAAATTTTCCTATAAGTATTTAAGATTTTTAAAAAAATATTTTTTTCAAAATAACTTTAATCGAGGATTTCAAATGCAGCATTTAGTATAAAAATTGCTGCTACTGTTTTCAACTACTTTTAAGTTTGATTTATGTAATAATAGACAAAGATAATTTTCCTTTCTATTACTAGCCCTCGAAGTTAATAAATAAATGATAAATGAAACGTTTTAAAAGAAATAAATCCATCATCTAATTTAAAAAACATTGTACTTAATTAGTTTTATTTCGTAGATATACTGTTCTATCTAACATTAAATTCCTTTTAATTACTCCATTCCTTTTCTAATCTCTCATAAAGATTAAATTATTATTTGTTCGTTATGTGTGCCAAGACGTATTGAATGAAACAGAAATAAATCCTTTTTAAAATAGTGTTCCTTATTTGAAATACATCGCAGCTCCCTCAAAAATTATTTAGCATCCAAATCTTCTCCTGACCTGCATACCACTAAACTAGTAAGACTGTAAATTAATCGGTTTAAGTCTCCCATGCTGTGAGAAAAAGTAGATTGAAAAAACAAATTAATTCCTTCGCATATGTATAAAAATGTGTCTCGGTATTTCTAGGTAATTGCTCGAAATTAATTGCAGAAGATCGAACAATTTAGTAGGCCGTACGAGCACAAAGGGGAAAAGAATTGAAAACCAAACAAAGAGCACATAGCGTGGTATTATAACTGTTTTTAGGGCACACGTCACTGAAAGAAAATTGCTTTCAGAGCGGCGAGAAATGGTTTTTTACATTAGTGAGATTCAACAATAGAGAATTTCTCAGTTATTAATGGATTTGAGGAAATACGGAAATTTTGGATTATTGGTAGTTAATACATATATTAATAAGCATATTATAATTGAATATGGTACATTTATTATCTTATTTCAATTATCTCTAAATGACCACATACTAACTACAACTTTGAGTATAAGCAAAAGTCATACAATAATAAGGTATTCGACTACTTGCGACAACTTTTTAAAAATAAATAGAGATATCTAGATTTTTTTGTGGTTTTTAGATTTGTTTTGAACATTTTAAGAAAAATATGCTAAAATTAAGAAGATAAAAAGAAATCATTATTGCTAAAATGGGTAAAAATTTGCAAAAAATAACATAAACGAGGCCTATTTTGTACCAAAAGTTTATAAACAAATTTTCAATTTTTCATTTCTGATGTGTTGCTATGTTATTCATTTTTGAAATGACCTTCAGGATAAGAGATATTTTAATTTTTACAAAAACTAGAGCACTTTATCGTAGTTATTGTATGATATTGCTTAAAGAAAACAGGGATTATATTAACATAAGGGACTGTAAATTTTGTAATAAAACAGTGATTGATAAACTTGAAAGTTAAAACATTTCTACTATTATACAGAACATACACAAAAAATTTCAATTAATTTTTTCAAAACTTTTTGAGCAATAGCTGCCTTTGTTTGAGCATTTCTTTTTAAAAAAAAAGACACATTTCGAGTAAAACGCATTTTAAAGTATGGAATATATCTTACTTAAAGTACGGCATTTTCTTTTACTAAAACCTTTGTAGTTTTTGTTTTATTGAACGGAAAACAATAAACTTGGTATTTTCATAAAGCTAATATAAGATGGTAAATAAAAGAATATCATAAAAAATTTGTCAAAGTTTGGCAAAATTCACAATTTTAGGGTAGTCGGATACCTTAAGTGTTCGGGAAATATGCACGTATATCAACGCATACTACTTACATTTATATGAGTTTTATACGTATTTATATATTTCAACATATGTATGCATCCTGAGTTCAAAATTTTCAAAAAGCATGTTACATATATTCATTTTTCCTCAAGACAAGTATAACTAGTCAACGTCTTTTAAAAATTGTAAAAATATCGGTGCTTTATCTCACACCTTCAAGGACAAGAGAAGAATGTTATATATCTATATGTACTCACTGTCACAAAAAATATATGCACCCAGAACTAATCAAGCTACTATCACGAAATTTAGCAGGAATATAGTTTAGTAAGAGATAGGCAAATGATTAAAATGTTGATGCCAATGAGATAAGGTTAAACGCGCTACGAGCATATGAGGAACGCAGTTAGGAGAGTTAAAGGAACATCGTTGCTTGTTTCATAGGTTTCTTCAAACAAATCTGTCAACATGGATGGACGGTATTGTGACTAGAGATGCCAGAGAGACGTGACCGGGGACAATACGAACAATTGTTGGACTTTGAGGGGGGGGGGGTGCCGGTTGGTCGAGCAGGTGTATCGGCCGCCTCCTCGTTCGGATCGATACGGTATTGCTTGATGTTAGCAACAAAGGATCTTGGAAGGGGTAGTCTACCGTTGCGGAGGGCCAGGGCGTCCCAGGAACACAAATGCACGCCACACCATGATCGCGCATTCATGAGAGCAGCCACATCCTCACCAACAACGTCGTTAGAATCGCTTGACTCCATTTACCACCTTCCAGATATCCCGTGGCATCAAGGAAAATCCTTCGCAGACGACTGGCCGGCGTAGGTATAAGACACTGATGACTATTAAGATACCTTCTATTGACCCCACATCATAGGCACCATCGATTGGATTTTCGTCGACCTCAGGCAAGTTGGAGTGTTACTATTGGTGGCGGTGGCGTGTGATCTTCAGCGACGAATTCTGATTCAGTTTCAAAGCTGACGACCAACGCATACGCGTGCGGAGGCGGCCAGGCCGCCGGTCTATCCGGCATTTTTTGTCGAGAGGCATACGGTGATTACATAAGGCGTGGAGTGATTACACAAGGGTAGGAGTGTGTGGAGCTTTTTGTTGGGACACACGATAACCTCTAATCGTCCTTCAAAGCACTTTGATGGGCATTCAGTTTCGTAGACGGCGCGCATTTGCGTGAAGTTCTATTGCCTATGCTATCAAGTCACCCAGGTGCCCTTTATCAGCCAGACAACTCTAGTCTACATTCTGCGTGATTCTCCCAACAATGTATTCAAGGATATGACACGTGGCTTTCTAGGTCACCAGACCTCTCGCCAATAGAGAATGTCTGTGAGGGGCTTGACAAATAGCTACCTGCACCCTTTCAGGAAAATTGGTGGATTAATTGCTCAATTGCAAAGATTATGGCATGATCTGCCACAGGAGGACACAGGTGACCTCATTGATTCAATACTATACTGTGTTTTGGCTTGCACAGCTGCAAGAGGTGGATTTACTACTCCTTACACCTACTCATTTACTATTTTTGTCATGCCATATCTGCTTAATAAAACAATCTGTTCTTCTGAATTTGTAATCATTCGCGTATATCTCCTCATACACTAAACTAAACTCAGTGGCGTAATAGCGCATGAAGGGCCAAGGCCAACTGTGTCCATTTCAGTTTTCGTGACGTTGGGTACTGAGGTGCATGAGCAGATATTCCAATCAGGTGGTCAGTCTGACCCCCTGCCCGGCCCCGGGCTTGAACACTGGACCTGTGAGTGTGAGACACTACCAATAGATCACTGGGCTTCCCTCATACTCTAGAAACATGCTATGTTTATTGATAGTACCTCGTTTCACTCCGAGTGCATATATTTTTTGTGACAGAGTTATAATCTACTGAATTAAACGATTGAATCAATATTTGTGCAACATGTATCAAGAAAATGGAAAAGTTAATAATGTATAGAGTATAATTTAGAGTATAAAAACTAATTTATAATTAAAAATTTATAATTTAGAGTAATTTATTTTTAAATTTAGAGTATTTATTTAAGCTGTACTCTTCTTTTATTCAGAATTTTTAGTCAAAAAAGTGTATGTAAATATTTATAAACAAGTATGCATTTACTAATAAATGTTAATATTACGAAAAAGGTAAATATTTTAATGAATAATTAGACTTTTCGAAGAGGTTTTAAAAAATTGCTTGAGAATGATAAGAAACAAGGAAAGTTCAGTTATCTAATCTAAAGTTCATCTTTTTAAAAAAAGAACTTATCATTATTCCTCCATCCTCTTTTTTCTCCTTTTTTTACTATAAAATTAGTCAAAGATTTCCTAAGTTACCCAAGTTGAGTTTTTTAAACGTACTGAAGTTATTCTTAAACTTAAACTTTTTTTTTATAAATTCTTACAGACGCTTGATAAAAAGAAAATGAGAGTATTAAATTAAAATATTTATATTTTATCTTCTAAATATTTTATGAAGAATTACTCTGTCAATATCTTTTAATTTTTATGAAAAATTTCTGCTCTTCTTTTGATGATTATTTTATACTCAATGAAGCAGAAATTTCTGGTTTAAATGTTACATAAGCATTTGAATGTTTGGAATACGCAAATGAAATTCTTCTTTTTTTTAAAATGTCATTTAGTTCATTCAGTACTACTATAAAAATCATGAGCATTTTTCGTTAAATCAATATTTCTCATCAAAGCTAGATCATTTTTAAAGCTTTTGATTGCTATGACATAAAGCATCTCGACTAAAGGCAGTTTTCATTTAACTTTTTAAAATTCCAAATGAGTTTTAATCCACACATCCGATTACTTATTCAATTACTTATTTTTCATCAAATGACAATTTTTTTACTGTTACGTTAATGAACTTTTTTAAAGGTTTACAGTAACTTGTTAAGATTGTTTTGAATTGTGGTGAGAAATCTTTTCACCACAAAGACAATACGAACTTTTCAAGGAACGAATCATTTACCTTTGAGTCACAAGACCTTTTCGTGTATGAAAAGCAATCAAGGAACCATAAAATTAAAACTTGGCTTCAAACATGGTTTGCTGGTTCTGGAAGAAATCGATTTTCGCAATCAACAATAAAAAAAACACTTCATGGTAAAAGCGATTTAAAAACAAAACAAAAAAAAAACTCGTATTTGTATATTATTTAGAAATAAAATTATTGCTAAGCTTCTTCAGTGAGAAAATATTCAACAAGAGAGCACTTTTTCTAATACTCATATCAGAATAACTTTGCCTTTATCAGAACAGCAGATTAATTTTATCGCATAATAAAAACCAGACAAGCTGTGGTGACCTGTAGCCACCCCTTACACTAATACCTTCCTGTCTACCTGAAAATCCGGCTGGATGTGTAGGCGAACTTAAATGATCAAAAGACATAATTCCAATTCAAACTGATTTATTGATGCTTATCAGTAAATAAGTTTAGACACAACACAATTCAAGTTAAGATAAATAAGCGAGAGTGGAGTAATGAAGTAGGGTATCAATACTAGCGGATAAATACAGAATTTTTCAACTGAATCTAGGAAAGCTTAAACGCGCACAATTACAACTACACCACACGATAATAATCTGATTTTCTTAATCAAAGTCACTGACCTTATATTTTACTGCGGTGGTTCCTTCGTGACGACTTCAGGCCCTTTATATGGCTGGAAGAATTGGTGAAGACTCCACGCTCCGTAATAATGAATTTCACTATTTTAAATCCGCTTCTCTTCGCGTACATCAACACGTATCAGGCTCGCTTCACTTGTCAACAACTACGTGTTGACTTCTCGATCTTTAATTCACTTGACTTCTCCCTTCCTACTACTTAGCTTTTTAACTCGCGAAAACCGAATTTATATATCTTATTTACATAAATCACGCCCGGCTCTCGGGGAAGATTGGTTGAAATAAATAAATTGTTTTAAGGAAAAAAGAAGTTAGTGGAAGACCGTATAGATCCGTCACAAAGCTTTTGATGTTATTAGATATTATTTTAGTATTTTGGTAATTTTTGGTGTATATATATATCTTTTATCTTTTATGTATAGCAAGTTAAATTTTTTTTATGAATTTTGAATATTGGATCTGAATGAAGACTAATCGAATGTATCCTACAAAATACATTATACTTTTAGCACATATCTTCGTTTTTACAACTATCATTCATGCAAGACTTGATTCAAATAAAACTTAACAGCTTTCCCATTGTTCACCTCTACATTAAGTACAAGAAATTTAAAAATATTTTTTATTCCTGCAAGATTTCATACAAAATTTGTATTTTAACTTTAAACTCGATAATTTCTTTTAAAGTCTTTAGAATATAATTTGTTTGCGTTTGAGCTTATGTTATCAAAAAAAAAAATAATAAATTGAAATAACTATTAATTTTAATGCTGTTCAAAAATCTGAAGATATCTAGAAATTGATTTCTGTAATAAATATATTGTTGGTTTTTTCATTTAAAAAACAAAACAGAACCGAAACGAAAAGTTGCAAATCGCTAAATACGAAAATCCATCTTACTGTCTGGGAGAGAAAATTCTTTATTAATTTTTAAGGCAGCAGAATTAGCATAAATTTTATTTTATGGTCTATGATTTATTGTAGTTATAAAACAAACATTTCATCCTGATTTTGTATTGTACGTAATTAATCAATCCAATATTTCCTAAATATCCTGGAAATGTAAAATACTTATTGATACATTTTCCGACAGCCACTTTTGTAAAGTATATGTATTTTAGTAGAACAATTATGCTTGTCTTCATTGTACATTCGAATTCCCCCCCCCCTTCTTCAACTTTTGGAGTGCATAACTCCAAAATCAGGTCCGAAAAAAAAAGGAAGCGTTAATGGTTTTCGCAAATTTCCATTGAGATTTTTTTAGAAAATGGGAAGAGAGTAACTGATTTTAAGATTTTATTTCATCAAATGAGAACTTCGAAGTATTGGGAAGTTAAATGTTACAAGAATGCAAAAGGTGGTTTCCTTTTTCAATTTTGCTAATTTTGCCTTATTGTATGTCATCTTCGTTGTACCAAACCAATTATTAGCTATGAAAACTTTTTTAGTGAAAATGCATTTTTCTTTAAAGAGTTAAAAAAATTCATTTTTTAAAAGTTCCTTTAAAATTATAATTTTTTAAAATATTATTCGTTACTTATATATAATTAAAATTATTAGTATTTAAAATAAATTTTTAACTTAGAACTGGTCTTTAAATTTGAAGTTGGGTAATTTGGGGTTTTTAAATTACGCTTTCTTAAAAAAAAGAATCAAACTTATGTTTTCTTCAACTTTTACTTATTATATATTCAAGTGTATGATACATATACGTGCATATGTTGTCTACAGTTATTCATCTAAATATAGCTCCTCTCTTGAAATAAAAAGTATGTAAAATATTTCTGACGATCAACTCTTTTCTAAATTATTCCCTTTAATTTTTTTAAAAATGTAAGTTTAATGAAATTTTATTTCTCATTTTATAATATCATTATGATCTTTAGAGTGAAAAGAAAAAGCGAAGGGATATACAATGAAACATATTCACCATTTTTTATCCATCAAATCCAATAGACCCTGCTCCCCTAACAATTTTTTCCCTCTCTTCATCTTTTGTATTCAACCCACCTTTCTTCTATTTTTTAGAACAGACCCCTTTCTGAAAAGTTCTTTCAAATCCAGGTGTGCGGAAGTCCAAAGAAACACTCTATAACCAACATTTTGACAAAAAATACCCTTTGGTATGATCTAAGTTTACATCATATACAATCAAACCAACTTAATCACATCCTCCAATAATCAACATCAATGCAATGAAATATTTTTATTTTCTCTGAGTTCCTAGAGTAGCATTAAGGGGGTCTGCCGTGAAATGCAGGCTGCAAGATCTGGAAATACGTATCTGTAATATGGTTACCACCCCGAAGACTGAAACCTGTTCTCTTGGCGCATAGTAGGGGCAACGACTGTGTTTCTCAGCAACTCCCCAGGCAAGCTTACGAGCCTCTTAATTCACCTATGTGAGTAAAGGCCATCGTTTCGCGGTCTTTCCAACTCAGTTTATTCAAAAGCTCAAGACTGCTGCGAACGCGTCTCAAATCCTCTGCTGATTAAACCAAAAAAAAAAGGGATTTAATTTCCGGCGGTGTTTGCTCGGTGGATTAATTGGATTATTTCAACAAGTGCAAAGGTATGATAGTCTAATTTTGTCTTTAGGTATCTATCTGGAATGTATTGTGAAATTTGGCCTTGAGTTTCGATGCTTGATGACTGAGGGTAGTAGCAAGGGAGGGGGTTAAATTACGATCTTTCCATCCCAGGGGACCTGTTAGCGGATCGTAAAATATACTAAGAATGTACATTTGGTTAAGGTAATGGTAGTGTTTTATCCAAGTAATTTGAGTGTATTTGACACTTCGAAATTATTTATTTTAATTGCCAATCATTCTTTAAACTTGACAGCTTGAAATAAGTCAGTAAAACTGACAAAATATAAAAATAATATAGAAAAAAATAGCGGTGTTTTAAAATAATAGGTTATTGTCACTTCAGTTGTAAATCCTATTGATACAAAAGACTTGCATTAGTTTTAAAAAAAGTAAACATAAAATATTTTTTTTTAAAAAAAAATTATCAAACCATCGAATGTTTTAGTTCTAATTTTGATATTATATTTTTTTTTCCGGAAGAACTAAAACAATGGATTTATTGTTAATTTTATTATTAATAATAAGCACTTATTAATTGGTTCTAAGAAAATATGTAGTTATTGGTAAAAAAGAGAATTATATCAATCTTAAATTCATGGATGTTGAATGCTCCTCTCAAACAATAAATAACTTTAAGAATATATTAAATTCTAAAAAACCTTTTGAACTTGCATTTTTAAACATATATAAGTACAGTTGATTTAGTTAGATTATGTTTGTAAATGCATCGATTTATTTTACTTAATCTAAGTATTTACGTTCTCTTAGTAATTTGTTATTCCTTTTACAGTAATTTTGAATATTTTTTTATACTTAAACAACATGTTGAATTTTATTGAGATATCTTCATTGAATATCTGTTTATTAAAGTTAAATTTCTCAATTTTAAATTCAAATTTTTTTTAAAAAAATATACTAAATTTTCCTTATAAGGTTAAGTTTGCACTTAAAACGAAATATGGTAGGTATCTAAAAAAAGAATTACTCATATATTTCTTAAATATTCGAAACCTATTCTCTTCAAGTTCATCTTAAAAATTCTGAACTGTTACAATAAATCTAATTGGAAACTGGTCTCAGGCAAGGTTTAACATAGGAATATAAATTCTTAAGTTTCACAATCCAACACGTTTTGGTGATGTTGTCTTGAACTTTTATTTCAATGAAGAACAAAATATATTTTCAGATGCTGAACACAGTAATTATTATTCTATTAAAAATATTTGAGCAAAAAGATTTGCATATGGTAAAATATGAGATAGTCTCAGAAATTCTTTAAAATAAAATATCTCTATGTATGGTAGCTAATCGATAAAGTATTAACAATTGTTTCATATAAATTTTTGATAAATGTCCTAATGCTGTATTACAAACAGCTAATGTAGAAATTGCTAATATTTTATAAGTAAACTATATATATGATAACTTATCTAAATATTATGAGGGTAAAAAAGGAATATATTTGCTGAGTTCTTATTAAAAATTTGCAATTCGTAGGATAAATACATACAAATTTTCATTTAACATGGATGTATGGAAGATTAGAATAGAGTACTTAAGATGTTCTTAGACAGTTAAAAACTGTATGTGGTAGTACTATATTACATATTAAAACTGAAGTTTCAAATTTATCTGACAAAAGATTCAAAAATAAAATTAATGTATTCAGTTAAAAGTTTTAACTTAAAAATTTTTTTTTCCAATTTTTTTTTTTTTTAGAAAAGAAATGTGAAAGTTCAGAAAAACATTAAGCGTTTCGATTTATTTTCATATTGATTGAAATTTTTTTTATATATATATATTATTAGCTTTTAAATTCTAGCATTCAAAGACTGAAACCAAATGGATTTACTTGAACAAAAATGTAACAATAAGCAAAGGTAAAATGATAAGATTTTTATTTTTACTGATTTCTAAATTTATCAACCTCATGCCATGACGTGAGTCACTGATTCAATTTAGATTTGACTTATTGTCTTTGCTAATCCAAAAATATTTTTCACATTACTAATTCGTTAAAATAATTATCGTTGCAGAGTTTACAAATGTTAAATATTATGAAAATTTTTATAAACGAAACTAAAAATAAATCAAAATATTTCATTGCGATTGTATATTATGTTAAATAGAATGCCTTTGATAAAAAAAATCAACCCTTAGATCGAAAATTAAAAATGTATGAGTGGGTTTAATGCAACAACATTTATTGCTGTTATCATTAAAATTTCATTTAAAAGGATATTTTTGTCATTCGTTATTTAAATATGAAAACAGTTCTTCTTAGACATAAAGTTCTATTTAAATTTCTTTCTATATTTTAATCCAATTTTTAATTTATTTAAATTTTAGATATGGTTGATTACTTAATTTGTTTGCTGATATTTAATCGTTAAAGTTTCATAGCTTTAGTTGGCATCTTTTATAGTTATTCTAAATTTGTTTTCGCATTTGGAGAAAATAATTATAATGCGTAACCGACGCTGGTTGAACTTAATATGTAATTTCTGTATATTTTTGAGATATTTATCATTCAGTTGGAGATGTTTTTGATCATTTGAGTGATTAAAAGAATAAAAGGCGTTCGCAAAATATAAATTTTAGCTGTATTATTCACATGTGCACTGATTAATATTTAGGAATAATATATATGTATAGTTTCTTCTTATATTAACAATATTTTAAGAAGCACCTTTCGTTTTACTTTATTAAATAGCTTTCCCTCATCTAGAAAGTTGAAAGGGGATAAAAATATTAGAAGAAAGTAGAAAATTTTTTCACATTTTCTTCAAACAGATCATAAACTGATTGATCTTTTGAACTTCTGAGAATCGTAATGACGTCATTTTCCTGCAAACGATCTTGACACAATTTTCAAACTATGCACCAGACTTCTGGAAATTTATTAAAATTAAAATCGTCTACTGGTATCACCAACTTCCGCTTCACACACGTAAGATCCGTATATTACGCAAAACAAACTATTTTTATCGACTTCATAATTCATCAAATAAAGAAATAAAATTTCTGGAAATAAAATTTACGGTGACATTCGTGTTTGACAGGAGAAAAAATAAATTCCATCTCGTTTTCAAAACTAACCGTGAAGCTCAAAATTCAACGACGTGTGTCTTAATGTTTCATAGAGCATGAAAATTTATTAGTTCCACAAAAATTATTCTCAGAGAAGTTGTCGTTCAGGCTCTTTAGAGTCAATTTAACAAATTTTGTCTGTACGTGGTTTTCATTGCCAATAGGTTTTTATGAAAATAAATTTGGTTATATTATTCAGCAATAAAAGTGAAAGGAAATGAAATGGATTCTTTTTTGTTTCTAAATCATATGCAACGTTCAATGGACCACAAAAGTATTCGTTCAATTGCAATTTTTTTATAAAATTTAATGTTTTCAGCTAATAGAAATTAATATACCGGAATTGTAATTGTTACAATATCTGAAACTTCTACTTAATGAAATAATATAATAATTTTAAAACATAGTATAACTATTGTTTTGAAAAAATTAATAATCATAAAACTATAAAATATATTACTTCACAAAAGTCTTCGTACACTTTAAGAAATCAATATAGCTTTAAATATTGTATTTGTTTTTTAATTTAGTACTTATTAGGATATATTTTAGTGTCCACAGCAACTTTTAATCGTCTTGGTATAAAGCTGATCAGTTTTTTGTAATTTCTGCGCCTGTGTTCCTTGGTTCTTCTGTAATTATTGCTTTTACTTCACCTTTTGTTTTTAAATGTCATGTTTTCTTTTTTTAAATTCAAATTCTCCCCAAATATGTTCTACTGGGCTTAAATCAGGTGATTTAGAAGACATTTTCAGAATTTGGAGACAGTAAAGAGACACCAGTGGTGTACGTTGAGAGCAGGGCACTTGGCGTCATTATCTTGTTAAAAATGGAGTTTTTTCCAATATCCAAATTTTGAGCGGATAATTTAAAATTGTTCTTTAAAATATTTAAATAGAGCTCATGATCACAATATCATCTAAAAATACCAAATTAAATTATCTTGAAACCGATTTGCATATCTTCACGCGTTACACTATGTCTTAAAAATTTATTAAGTTATTCCATTAAGAAGTTGCAGATAACATTTAAAAAATTACAATTCCGTTATATTAATTTTTTTCGTCAAAAACATTAAATTTTATAGGAAATTGCACGTATATTAACACTTTTGTGAGCTATTGTAATTATTGTAATGGGTAAACCTGTTGTCTGTGTGTTGTTATGCAGAAATACTACTACATTACATTAATTTTTTTAAAAAAAATGCTATGTGTGTCTGAATAGTTGTATTTTCATTTACTACTTAAATTCTAAGCTAAAGAAGTATCTGTTTATTATCAACCACCCTTATAAAACTATCCCCACATATTTTTATTTTGATGTATTTATTTGCGAATCACAGAACTAATATTTGTAAACATAGAGCTAAAATATTTAAAATTGAACTACTATACTTATAAGAAATAGATAACCGATAAAAAATAATTTGCTTAAAGAATTCACCTTTAGCTCAAATTATTAGAAGTTTTATTTAAAAAGAAAATACTAATTTTTAAAAAAAAATTAACTCAAAATTTGTTTCTGATAGAAATTTTGCTGTAACGCAAGGAACTTTCAACTGTGTAGCTCTTATTTTTAAAATGAAACTTATTCAATGAAAAATTTAATGGATTAAATATTTGATTAAGTTAAATTTATTTAATTGTAAAAAAGGAAAACGAATTTGTAAAGAAAGAAAAATATATTAAACAAAATTCTCCAAATATTTTTCACATTAATTTGAAAAAAAAAAAACTGAAAGTTGATAAATTTGAAAATTGAAAGAATTTATTGCCAAAATTTATTAGCGACTCTCTTTGAGTGTATAATGCAACATCCATCTGATCTGACTGAAATAAAACAATTTAAGGGTATATGATTGAATGAAAATCATTATAGTTCAAGTATTTCATTTTTTTAAAAATTTTTTAATCTTCTAAAAAATTTTAAAATCTTGAATACATAATTCAATAATATTTTGAGTTTTTCATGATTGAACAAATTAGAATTTAAGTACGAAATAAAATAGGATTTAAAATACTTTTTGTACAAAATTTGGAATTATTTCGGGATTTTATCTCAATATTATTCCACTGTATCTTTCAGCTGTTCCTTAAATACTAGTTTGTTAGATAAATTTTATTTTAGTTCTGTTTCAATTTTTTAAATTCTACCCGGTGACATTATTTTATACTTAAAATAATTCCATATTAGAAGCATGAGAAATATTTTTTCACACAATGAGGTTTTTTTATATTTTTTCCTCTTGATGCACTCATAAACATTTTGAATTTACGCTCTTAATATCTATGAGAGAAAAAGTTGTTTTGTAGTAAATGCTCCAATTATTTGACTTAAGTAAATCCCTTGCTATCTTATAACTGTTACTAAGCCTTTGGTATATTATCAAAAAAGAAAGAGTCTAAAATAAATAACCTTCTTTCATTTCTGAGTATTGTTTGAATATTTTTAATTTATTTTTAAGTACCTAGAGTTTCATACTCTATTTATTCATACGTTCTGATTAGTTTTTAGTTAAATAATCAAAAAAAAATGTAAAAAATAATATTTAGGATAACTTATTTTAATAAAAAACATTAGTTTAATTGTTAAATAATTTTGTTCGCGGCAAAAATTAGTATTTCTTTCCTTATTTTTTGAAAGAGATCATTGACGCACAACATAAAATATGTAATTTTGGTATTACGGTTATAAAAGAACCGTTACTACACGTATTTTATAGTTTTTTGTTGATTTCTGTATTCACCCAATGTTAAGGGGTAAGACCTAAATTCGGAACATCTTGGTAGAGAGAAAAATTTCTAATTTAAAATAATGCCCCATCTTACTTGAATATGTTGAGATACAATGAAAGCAAAAATTAATGTTAATACAGTATATGTAATTATACTTTTATCAAATTACAAACTTAAAGTTTAGGGAAAAAATAAGTTCACTATGTAGAATATTAAACACGTTTTATATAGGATAAAAGAGCTAAGTTTGACTGTTGAATATTGCTCTTTATATATATATATTTTTTACTGACATGCTTTTTTTACATATTTTTTTTTACTTACTTTACTTCTTATTCCCTTTTTTCCAAATATAAATAGGAAGCAAATTAAAATATGCTTTTTTTATAGGATAGTAAAGTCAGTATACACAAATATGATATTAATGTAAGAAAACTTTAAATTTTTACTTACAAATGGACATTTCATAAAAAAGATTACTTTTAGTTTTAGATCATTAGGTATCAGTTTGTATGAAAAAAAAAGAAATAAACTTTAATTACTTAACTGAACTCAATGGTGCTATTGCCAATGAAGTCCAAGGCCTTTTGTGCCTACCTCAATTTACGTTACCTTTGGCGCTGAGGGTGCATGTGCAAATGTTTCGGTCAAGTGGTCAGTCGGACGCGAAAATCTCCAGTGTTCAGTTCCCAAGCAAGCTTGGTACTCATTTATCAACCCATTACAGGGATAAAAGGCTAAGTAGACCTTGCCCTGAAGTTTTTATTATTTAAACTTTATTTAATAATTAAAGCTTTTTGGTGTCGATATTTTGTACAGATGCGTACAAAATATCATTCATACTAAATACCACAACGATCTGATAAATATTAAAGATTTTACCATTTTGAACTCCATGTCTCAAACATCAAACGTAAGCAGCCTTAAAGGGTTTTGTTTGATCTTGCTGGTTTCTTAAGCAGGCTTCTCTTCCGAGGAAGAATGGGTCACTAGTCTGTAATTTTTTTTATTAAATGCATTGTGTGTATTGAAACAGTGGGTAAGTTGCTTTATAACACATTGACACTTTTTTTTTTGTTTTGGTAAAAGATTCGTTTGATTATTTTTACTCAGTTGCTACTGTTTGTCCATGAAAAAAAACTTGTATGCAAAGCGTACGAAAAATATTCACTATGTAACAAAAAATAACTAAAATATTACTGGAGAACGTTGTTTATCCAAACGTTTACTATCCGGAGCGTCAAATATCCGAACTAAAGTCCGGATCCGTTTTCGAACAGTGCAATGCTCAACATTTCTTTCCTGTGAGGCCAAAGGTTACGGGAAAACCCAAGGTGAGGGATATTTGGGGAATTTCAGTTGTGTGATTTGGTAAACATCTGCGCGGAATATCAGGTCAGTTTGTTTCCAAGTGAGAGAGTATATACGTGCTCTTTTGTTGAGTTTGGTTGATGTAGAAACCTGGATGGCATGCGATGCAGAAGACTGTGGATTTCAAATGCTAAATGATGACGAGATTGTGACTTCCGTGCAAGAATAATCCGACCCTGTAGACGATGAAACGGATGAAGACGAGGACAACAACAACGAAAGTAGCAAATGCTGACGCGTTTCTACGTTAGAGAAAGCTATGGAGTGGTACGAACAACAATCAGAGTGGTGTCCTACTCAACTACTGCTGCTGAAGAGAATCAGAGACCTTGTATTGAAAAAATGAAGAAGTACAATGGAGCGAAAAATAAGTGATTATTTTCCACAATCAAGGTAAAATTGCAACATTTTGCACCCATTTTGCTTTTTCTTCAAGCACGTTTCCCGCATAGGATGATTTTCAATATTCGTATAGTGTCCAGTATCATGTACTACATGGGTTGCATTCAGGTTTCGGTTATCCGAACAATCGCGTATCCGAGCGGTGTCCGGTCCCAATTGATTCCAATAAATGACATTCTACTGTATTATACTATTGCTAATATTAAAAAATACAACAATGCAGCAAAAATGTGCATAATAATATAGTAGAGTCCCAAAAACTCGGCCTAATGTGGAGCGAAGGGAGGCCGAGCTTGTGAAAATGCTAGATTATCGAGAGGGGGAATAAAAAAGAATAAGTACGAGTGCTTCTTCCAAAAATATCGTACTGCACCTGTATGTATTGTTTGCTTGAGAATGCAACAGAAAATAAACTGCCAAAATACCCTTAAACAAAGGAAAAGTACGTATTTTAGGAAAGCAAAGAACATTTACATGAAAAGGAAAATTAATGAATACATAGTATACAGTAATTTACCTAATCATAGACACTCCTAAAAAAATACTTTATGAAGGCATAATCTGTCTATAATTAAAATTAAGTAGCATACTACAAAAAATTGGGGGTTTTTTGCATTAAAAGAAATCGTAATGTCCTGCTGTGGCTTCCGTACCGCACTCTGCGTTTTGTTGCTTCATCAGAAGGATGACGAAGGAACAGTAAGTTCTTAACCTCTATGCACCTTGTTCAAAATACTGGAGGATGATTTCAACAGTCTTTATAGTCTCTCACTATGCAATATCTTAGGAGTTTATACGGTGTCCTCGACGTTATAATTTTCCTGCATTTTTTCTTTAACTGTATCAAACATAACGGTTCTACACGTGGGTTTTGCAAGGGCGTGGCCAAGTTATCCAGACTGTCAGGTTGGTTGTCCAATGTTTGTGACTCTACTGTGTTATCTAACTTTTTTGTGCTGCTTTTGAATAAAATAACCATATTTCCGCTTACTATTTTACCTCTTAAAAAGTACAAGAACTAGTAAAACTCAAACTAATCAAAGACACGATTCTTCGAAATATGTTTACTTGGAAAATTTATTGAGCTGTTATTCCTGTGTCAAAAAAGCAATGAAAACTCATTGTTACACTTTCCTTCGAAATCATAAAATTGTTCTTTACTGCATATTCTAATATATATATCTTATGTTTCATTGAAACTTTTCAACTCCTCGTCATTTACCCCTACTTTTTAATTTTACAAAAACATAAAAAAATTATAATTCCCACATTATTTATTTATTATTTTTGTATCCCATAATTTTTTGTACAAGTACTTTAACTTCAATTTTTGTTTCAGCTGGAAAGTGGGTAAGCAACCTCTATATCTGTCTAGAATGTTTTACTTAAAATGAAGCATTTTTCCCCTTGTGGGCATTATTTAGGAAATTTATTCAATATTCAGAAATTTCAAGATTAAAAATATCAATATTTTAATAAATGTATTAGGATTCCATTTTTGATAAATCAAATTGAAAGAATATTATATAATTTCTTTCATCATAACTAAAATTAATTCATTCTTAGATGTTAGTAAAAAATGAATTAGTTGCTCTTGACACACACAAAATAATAACATTGATTAGTGCGATTAGGGTGTGTCGCTATTTCAATGAAAACTGAAAAGCGAGTGATCAATACATGTATAAAGACAAAGAAAGAAATAACGATTTTTGAGACAATGCAATTTCACGGAAACCTGATTGAAATTCATAAACACTTTGAAATGAATATATTGTATAAATCTTTTGTATTCAAAACTAAATAAAAATTATAATAAAAATCTCTTTCTTTTTTTCATTCTGAATTGAATGAATGGAAAAGCAAAATGAGACAATATGAAGCAGAAAGAAAGAAAAAAATTCAGTGGAAAATGAAGCAATTGACTGGAATCTAGTTTATTGGGAATTACATAATAATTAATGTATGCATGTATATATATAGTTAAAAAAGTTTAATTTGTTAGTGTATTATTCCTATATTTTGAGCCACAAAATAATTGAACTGTCAATTCTTGAAAAAAGATAAAAATTAATAAACTATTTGCTCTTTTTTGTATATTTAAAGTGCTTTTAGCATTAACTTTATTTATAAACGAAAAAGACTATCTCATCAAAAAAATCATACATTTCAACGTCTAGAAGAAAACTGTTCTTTTTATTCTCGGTAATAATAATGAAAATTTTGTTACTTTATTTATAATCGAGTTGTATATGTATTAATTTACTAATAAATGTATCTAATTGCAAACTCCTTCTATCTAGAAATTGTGAAAGACAAACAATCAAAAAATGCAAAAAATTATTATTTCACATGAACTGATCATTTAAATGATAGATTTTATTTATTAAAATCAAAATAAATAAGGAAAAGTAGAAATTGTGATGTGAGAAAGAAAAATCATACATAAAAATGTTTTTTCTATTTTTTCTTTTCTTATCGATAGGTTACTATCTGTTTTTTTTTAAACATACGTGTCAAAAGTAGTCGAATGTTTCTCAAAATCTTATTTAAAAGTAATTTTTCAACTTTCAATTATTCATTGATAATTGTCATTAACTCATTAAAGAAAATCTAGATAATACAGTATGAAATTCAAATTACCAACTTATCACTTTATTCTTATTAGTTTTTCTATTCATATTTATAATATAAATAATTCTAAGATAAAAGGAATTAAAAATAAATATTTGTTAACGTTTCTTTAAAAATTTGTACAATTTCTTTACTTATATTTATTTGAAAACCTACTTACTGTTTAATATCTAATTAGGCCAAACTTTGTTTAAATTTACATTTTTATTCTCAACAGCTTTTGAATTTATTCCTTGTACGTTTAATATTTTAGTAAATGCATATAAATGTATCAAAGGTTATAGAAAGGGCAAAAACAATTGCATTTTTTGAAAAATGCTAAGGAAATTTTTGATTATTGAAAAACTGTTGACATTTTATTCTAACTCTTTTTGACATTTCCTGTACATTAAAAAAGATTGGTTCCTATTCCTGCTCCCTTTTAATGTTTTTCTTGAAAACTAATCTTGTAGCTGAATCACCCATGAATATTTTCTCTTGACAAATGTTTTCTTTCTCGGAAGATTATTTGGATTATTTTAAGAATGATGAAGTTATTACTAAAGTACAAAATAACTCTTAATCTCCGAGCTTCATTGAAGTGTTTCAATATAGATATTTGTGTAAGAAATCAACACACATTGTTCTGACAATAACATCTTACAATTTACATAAACTTGAATAATTTTGTTTTAGTTAATTTTGGTCGAGTTGGAAATAATAAAAAATAAATGGAAAGTAAAAGATTTGAAAAAAAGTTTATCCGAAGGGGATAGTTTGCACCGTGATTTTCGAAGCGTAAACATCTGATCGCACATCGTTAAACAGATTGCTCCATTAACTTCTAGCTTCTTACCTAAGCAAAGAATTTCCGAAAAAAAATAGGAAAGTGATTTTATTTAAAATACCATGCTTTTTTTATTTTATAATGTGAATAACCTCACTTGACAAGAATCAGGTTGAAAATATGGAAAATTTTCATTTTTTTTTTTTAGTTAAATTATCTTAAACAATCTATGTTTTAAAAGAGATTTAGATCTTAAACTTGACATATTATTTTTACTTACAGTTGTAATATATTTTTAGTAACTCCTGAAAATTGTGAATGCAGTTTTGATTTTTATATTCATAAACCTTATTAATGTTTTTTTTCTTTCAATAATGTGTGGGGTAGCATATTGTTTAAATTATAATTTATTTTAAAAAATATATTAAATGTTTTTATAAGAACATTTGTATCTATTATTAGGTTAAAATTGGTTAGAATAATTATATACATACGCTATTATGTATTACGCACACACACTTGTGTGTGATAGAATATATACGTACACACACATATTTTTATGGCGATATATAATGCATAATTTTTAATGAAAAAAATATAAAAAATCCTACGGTCCATTTTCAAATTTTTAAAGTGAAAAAAACAACTTAAAGTGATATTCTTAACTTCTGATATAATATAATTCGTAAAAAGTTTTATTCCTACTAATTATCGAAAATAAACAATGAATTCAAAATTTGTCTGGGTGCTTTTTTATAAATGCAAATTAAAATTATTAATTTTTTTAAAAGTCAATGTTAGCAGTTTTTTCCCCCAAATAATTTAAAATTATTTGAGTTTTTGAATATGCTTTCAATTATATGAATTTTAAATATGTTTTCATTTACATTACTTTGAAGTTGAAAAAATTATAAAAACACCTTCACGGAGGAAAATTTACTTAAAATTTTAGGATCTTCAGAGTTGGTTGTAGTATAGAATTTCCTGAATATGAATAAAATTGAAGGAAATTTCAGAATTAAAAATTTATCCTTTGATTAAAGTTTATTTTGGTTATTTCCCTCTTTTTTTCCAGTGAAAGTCACATGTTGTCTTAGACATACTTTTCTTTTTGCTTATCGCTTTAAATGAATGTTTACATATTGTAATAGGCGCGGCATTTAACATTTGGAAGTCGCCCAAACGATTTTTTTTTCTATATTTTTAGTTCTACTTGAAACATCATTTTTTAATGTTGTATCTAATAGAATAAAAATTAATTCTTAAGGCATAATTTTTGAAAGGAGTTTTGCAGGTTTATTAAATCTATCTTAGCCTTTTTTTATGAAAAGAATTTACATTTGAAAGACATTTTTTTTATATTTTTGTTTTTAAATTTTTATTTATTTTCTTTCTCTCTCTGTCTCTATACTCAATAAAATAAATACTCTAGGATCGAAACACTTTTAGTATCTAGCTATTTATGGCAACATTAAAAATGTTTCCAGGCTATTCATGGATCTTGAGAAAAAAAGAAATTTTGGCTTTAAAAGTAGAGAAGCTTTGATTTCTTAAAAGAAATCAGTTTCTTATATATATACTTAATTATACTCTATTATTAATTACTTTGTTGTTTCGTAATTATAACATATTTATTATTATCCATAGTTTATTTTTAATTGCATATTTGATCAATGTTTTCATAAATTTTTATTATTTTTTTATTTCAATGGTTTTTATTTATGTTATTTATAATTACAATTATTTGCGATATATATTTATAATTTTGGAATAAAATTATTCTTAAACCCATAATAAATTAAGATTATCCCTATTTTCGACTTCCTACCCCCCTCATATTTCTCTCTCTTTATTTATTTCGTTAAAGTAAATGGAAATATTAATTTTTTTGCAATCATGACAAAGAAAGAATTAATTGTAGAAACTAAATAAATTATTTCTAATAATAAATTAAACACATAGAAAGTTAATACGTCATAAATGTTGCAACTTTCTTTAAAAAAAAGGGGGATATTTTATCATAAGCGTAAAAGTAATTAATAAAATCATGAAAGAGTGACAAGAACTTAATGAAATACCAAGATTTAATTATAAGGGCATTTTTTTTAAATCCTTCATATTAATCACACGCAACTACGTGCAATAACTTGATTGAAATTTATAATTCAACGTCTAATTATAATTCAGTTCATAGCTCGGTGAAAAGGGGTTAGTGAAATAAAAACAAATCTGATTAACTCTAAATGTTATACTAAATTATCCTGTATTTGTTACATCGTAAAGTTCTGAATTTGTTACATTGTAAAATTTATACTGAAACAGATGCTGTAGCAATAAAAAAAATTCAGTTATGATAAAACGATTTTTTCTTCATGTTTTAACGAATCACTACAAAAAGACTTCAGTGTCTATATTTCCACTAACGACGTTAAAAGGAACAACTTGATGCTATTTATATTGCTTTGTTGTAAGCTATTTTTAAACTACTATTATAGTTCACACACACTCTCTCTATATACATACTTGTTCAAAATTTCAGTTGTTAATAAAATACTTTTTATCCACCCACTGAAGTCATAATACATTTCTAAATTTGTAGTGGATGGCACTTGATGTTAATACATTTTTTTCAAACATTAATTGTTTATTTAAATTTGTTTTATTAATTTTAAATTTTTTCTGCGTTATTTTTGATGAAGTTACAACTAACTACAACAGATGATGCCACTCAAGTTCAAATATACTTTTTAAAATTGTAGTTAATGACCCTATGTTATTATAGTTTTTTTCAAAAATTAATTCATGAAGTAAATTTAATTAACTAAAATAAAATTTTTCTTTTTTGACCAAAGAAGGAATTGACTTTTAAAATTTTTTTTATGTTACTTGTCCCATAAAAGAATCTGACTCAAACCAGTACCATTTTTTCAAATACAGCTATACTATTTTATATGGTCTTACGTGCAAATATGAATCCAATTATGATAAGAATAAATCATGTCCATTATCTTAGAGTGATCTAAAACCTTAAATATATTCCTTGGACATAGTACCCTTTGTGACATTTAATTAAAAACTAATTTAATATTAAAATATATTAAACTCTAGTAGAACAAGCCTAATTAAATAACACATGGAGTATTCAAAATGTAAGTGAATAGTGTGTTAAAATACTTTTAGTTGTAATATGAATTAGATATTAGTGACCGAAAATTTTTCTTTCAGGAAAATATTTCCACTTAGAGTTTTATTCTTTAACTGTGGAAGAGAAGTTAAAACTTGATATAATTAATAATTCTTAGTCTTAAGCAAAGTGTTAATTGAAATCAATATAAGTCGCTAGTTGAATTTCATTGTTTCTATAGAGGAAATCTATTTTATCGATATTTTGAACATAATTAGTATTATTTTAAGACTAATGAAATGCTAACATTAAAAGTTTGAATGGCTTTTTTAACTCAATTTAACACTAACTAATTAATAATATTTCATCCAAATCACAGTAATGAGGGGCAAAATGATTAATGATTGTAATTTGTGTAATTAACATTTTAATATATTTTAGAACATCAATAGGTTTTAATTGCTGATAAATATCTATTTGTCACGTAAAAAGTTTAATAACAATTGAACTTACTAGTCTCTGAAAGAAAGAAACTATCCATTTGAATAATTTACATAAAAAATAAATTATAATTAAAAAAAACTAAAAAACACTCTTTTATAGAAAATCGAACTAAGTTGTAACTTTATCTTTAGTCGCCAAATCTGGAAAGGGGATCTGAAATTAGTCGCCAGTTGCGGGATGGGATCTGAAAATGGAAAATCGTTAATCCTGGTGGTCCTGTTCAGGACAATGGAACAAAATTATTAATTTATTGTATTTTAATCAGTCCTGGACAAGTGAGAAATTTTTTGAATTAATCGAACCTTTTAAAGTGGGTAAAAATTGAGTTCAAAGATTTCGTTACATACAAGGGAAGCTTATAAAAGGGTGTTAACTATGGTAATTCTATAAAACTAATACCTAAGGAAAATGATTTCCTACAAGTTAAATTGTATGTAAGACTAGCAGACGAATATATATAAGAAATAACGAATAGAAAACGTATATTCCCCTATATTTTAAAAACTTTGTGTGTTCTGTGTCACCCATTTAAATATAAACCCCATATTTTCATTTTATGCAGTGAAGACTTAGAAAAATATTTAACACATAATTATATCAACATATGAAACATAATCATTTTAGTAACGTTTTCAAAACATTGGGATGGGTATTTGTAAAAATTCTATGGGGCAATTTTTTTCTTAGAAACAATAATATTGTTTTTTATATGTCATGAAAGTTTAAAATAACTATTATGCCTATCTCAACGAATGTTCTGTCACGATTATAAATATTCTTGTGGTCAAACAGCATTGCATCCGCTTTGTTAAGCAAAACCACTTTTCGGAACTGGCTATCACTTTCAACAGGGCAGGGTTCTGTTCTGAATTCGCACACACAATCCAGCTCTGTAACATCATTATTCATTTTGAACAGAAGAACCATATCTTCACCTTTGTGTCCGACTTCACAGAAGCATAACCTGTATTTTTTAAAACTCATTTGCATTGTAAAAAATAGAAAAAATAGCACATTTGATTATAGTTCTTACACGCTTTACAAATAAACTAAAAATTCATTTAAAAAAAAAACCTGCCTATTCCGTATAAATAAAATGTTTCTACTTTTAAAAAAAATGCCTTGTGTATAAATATTGCTTTTGATTGTTTTGTGTTTTGAAATGAACAGAGTGGTTGTGCATGATTGAAAGCTGAATTATGAGTGTTGCATCGAAAGTTCAATAAGCTAAGATATATAAAATAATTAACTATAAGATAATGAGTCTGGTAATTCAAGTAATATTGTATATTTCAATACCAACTCATTTTTACCACAAGCAAATAACGCTACGCCTTGTTTATTGCTATTCATATAGAATTTACAATGCAACATTAAGACAAAGTGTATTGTGTCATTTTTCTCCTTGCAAAAATGAAATTTATTCAAGCGAATGTATTAGTAGTAATAATCGAAATACACACACAAAGCTGGATCATATAGCTAGTATATATATATATATATTTGCTGTACTCACGTGGTAAGTCTTTATCTAATTGTTTTAACTTTGATTTTAAATATTTAGTAATTATTATAGGCTATAATATATTATCGTTTTGCATTAATATATTATGGTTTTATTTATAATAATAGTTAAACTCTCTCTTCTCTAGACATTTCTTACTTTCTCTATGACCAAGAGTATTGGCAAATTCAGGTGAATGTTGGCTGGCCGCAAAACTTTGTTTAAACCTGCAATCCTGGTTCCTAAGGCCAGAGAGAGAGAGTTTGCTCTAGTTCTACTGTGGCTAAAACTATTCTATCATGACTATAATTATCTTTAGGTTTATAACCATCTTTTTGCGTGTTTTTTAATATATATATATACACCTCAAGAAATTATAAAATATAGTGGAAGTTTAATACATGAATTATATACTTTGAAAATTAATTAAACAACATTTTTGGCAGATTTGACTTGAAAGATTATTAAGCGATGGAATCAAGTGATTTTGTTACGTATGTTATGAAATAAAAATTGTTATAATTATAATTTTCAAACAAAGTAATATTATATATATATTTAACACGATAAAAATGTTCACTGATTGCGAAATCGTAGTCGTCGATGGTTCAAAACCTTGTGCCATTGAAGGCCATTTACATAGAAGACTAATGCTCGTTAAATCTGTCGAAGATCAAAGTTGGCAAGGTGTGGAAAATTTGAAGAAGGAGGGTGTCTTCCCAACGCCTGAGCGTGGCCCAAGCTTATGGGGTTCGTTGAAAAATATGCCCTCGTATTGCTTTGTTCAATTTCTACTAATGCAAACTCATTTTAAATTCGTAATCATCATTTAAAGGTTTTTTCGAAACCTTTAAAAAATTAAATGCGAAGTTTAATATCTCAATGCTAATGCAAAACAGAAGAAAAGGTAATTCAAAAACTTGTATAGAGATGGAATCTACTCATAAACAATTTTTTTCTTTCTATTTTCTAGAAGTTGTTAGCGTTTAGCTGAAACATATATGAGGCCGTATATTAATGTGGTTGATTATACTAATATAATATTTTAACCACCCTTACATTTAAAAAAAAATTTAGACATAATTTAGCATAATCATCAATTGGTTTTTTGCTTCAAGTTCAAAAATTGAGATAGTGTTGATGAAGATGTGCTTTTTAATGTAAACTTCAAATAATACAAAACTGTCATTTGAAGCTAAAAAAATTCTTACAAAAAAGCAACTGAACTGATGACTGAATAACAGCTTTTCGACAAGTAGTACCAACATACACTTTCAAGAATAAGATAAATAAAGAGCTCTGTAAAAAATACCATTTGTGTAGATGTGTTACTGAGCCAAAGAACCATTAAAAAAAGTAGGTTTCTGCTTGGTAGTGGAACAATGCTACCTTAAATCGATCATTGGGAGTTGCACAATTTCAGTCATCCAAA